>WWET01003290.1:94574-110191 GCA_011038615.1 Limnodynastes dumerilii | reverse complement strand
CAAAACATCAGGGCCTAGATTTACTGCGCTGTTGGAATGGAAAAGTGGAGATGTTGCTCATAGCAACCAATCAGATTCTAGCTGACATTTGCTAGTATATAATAGGAAAGAGGGAGCTAGAATTTTACAGATTTTTACTAAATAGAATAATGATGATTTGGAAACCTTTTACACACTCTTTTTTACAGCAGTAGGTTGTGGGGGGAGCTAATTTAGTAACTGGACCAGATTTAGGCCTCAGCTTCTGTTACACTCGGAGCTCTGAGTGGAGCAGCAGCGGAAATCCAAAGTCAGATCCCCGTTGTATCCTGAGTCCTGTGCGGGTGAGGCCACTCCCCTTAAGATTTCTGCACTGTCCCTACTTAATATGTGGATGGCTTATTAATCTGAATAGGACGTAAGGGTTAGAAACGCCATTACTATAGCATTTAAATGCCTCCCTCCTCCCGCCATCAGGGGATCCAGATCTGTTATCTGCTGTTATTGAGCAGAAAACCCCATGGGTTAATGGGGTTTTCTGCTCAATAACAGCAGATAACTTTCTCTGTCTTATGATCTCCTGTTGTAGCCTGGGGACTTGGTTAAAACAGCCCCAAATCCTTTCTGATTCATCTGCCCCCTCCACCCCCCACTCCCGTTTTCCAATAATAAGTAGATATCAGAAGTAGTTCTTCATGTTTAATAACATATTAAGATAATCTAAAATGAAATGGACATAGCCAGCCTCATGACTTGCTATTAATTATATGGCTAATAATCAGAGTAGAATATGAACACCATTGTATGTAGTAAATGGTCCTTGTTCCCTTGGCTTCACACAGCTGATAGTTCCATACATACCAGACAGTGTCACCCTCACAATCATTACACAGATTGTTAGCAATTTATGGCATCTTTAGGAAGGCTCAGACCACCAAGTGTCAGCTATTCCTTCTGCATGTTTAACTACTTCTGGGAATACAGCATAACTCATGCGGGTGACATGTCTGCAGTCACCTCACCACTGAAGGCAAACCTAGGAATATCTGCATGGACCACCTACTGTATGCTGACTATTGCTTTATTTTATGATCATTTATTAGTTTTCACACTTCAGCTGTAGAGTTTGATACAGAATGTTCTATAAGAACTTCAAAACAGAGTTGATTTGTCTGTTAGGACTGACATTTAGAACGTTGCATACATTGTGTTACCAAAAATACAGTCAGCATATCGGGTGTCAGTGACATCAAGTGCTGTGCATAGTGTAAGTGTGTCATTCCTGTGAAATCCTGGGAGAGGATGCTGTGTTTGTGCATTCATTCTCTCCAGTGTTCAGGGAGACTGCAGGGGGCAGAGAGGAGACACATAAAGATGATTCAAGAAAGAAATTCCAAAACTATATGAAGAAATAGAAAATCAACTGCTGCTTTTACTGGAAACAGATGGAGACAGACCTGTAAGGAGTAAAGCTGATGTGAGCTCAAGGAGGTATATTGTAAATGACACACAGATACCTTGGATGTATATTTATCAAGCAGAATAATTAACCAGCCAGAAGTGATGTGTGTGCTCCATAAAGTAATATGCTTGGGTAAGAATAAAAAGTGTACTTCTGTAGTACACAATGGGGATGTTTAAATCCATCAAAGCAAAGAAACTCCACTGACGTCTGGAGGGGATTACTGTATTTTAACCTGCGTTTCTCTGGCTCATATGTGAGGACTGGATATTGTACCTGTAGGCTGCATTAGAGTCTGGTCCATCAGCCAGAAACCAGCAACATTCAAACAGCAGGTAATTCTTATATTATATATGATGTCTGTGTGTTCCTTAAGTCAAAGAGTCCTTTTTCCATTAAAGCTTAATAACCAGATCAGCTCTGGCTAGTTTTCAGAATAAAGTACTAAACTAACAGAAACTGCAATTAAAGCACAAGGAACATAATGTAATAGATTGCAATAACCCATGTATGTATTTATTTATTTATTTACTGATTGATTGATTATTTATGTATGTATTTATTTATTTACTGATTGATTGATTATTTATTTATGTATTTATTTATTTATAAAATGTATAAATCACACCTCTGATTTTGTATTTCTGAGTATTGTTCAGTTATTGTGCATCTCCTGAGTTATTTTCTATTAGTGTTTGTGCAGAAGTTTTTCATAGTGTGATATTTTATTAATTATGCATTGCAAAAGTATTACCTGTCTGACTGCACACTCTGTACAGCTAATACAGCTCTGTACATTATCTATGTGGACCTCTTTATATGGCAGAATATCACATTTAGCTTCCAGTGTTTGGGAGTAACACTTAGTCTAACAACAAATCAGAGATCAGGTACTTTGTGTCTGGCTATTTAGTAATATTTGCAGGAGAGTGGCACCATGGCAATGTTTTGGAACAGTGCATGTGACATTTCTACAGTCTACAATGTGATGTGGGTGAAATAACAGTAGCATGTGCAGCTATACTCCGAAAGCATTATCCATAATTTGCTTAATACCAGCAGGACTCCATTGAGTAATATTAGGAAGGACTCCTAGCTGCGGAAATGGGAACAGAGGCAAAAATATGGTGTATCCACTATGTCTACCTTTGCCATTGTTTTCATAATAAACATATTTTTGAAGTCTTAAAACTAAAATGTTCCCATTTTTTCTTGCTTGAGAAATGGACCCCTTAGGAATAGAAACCCATCTGTAACTGTGTAATGTTTAGCTCATACTGTACACTGCACAGTTCTCAAAGTGCAAAATGATGTGTGGGTTTATAGTATGTATTCTCCGTTGTTCTAATCCATGCACCTCAGCTGAAAGACCTCATATACACTATAAGGGTTCATGTTTCACCGACAAGTCTGAAAAACAAGAACCCACATTCTGCAGAGGAGGGGAGAGGAACAAGGCAATTAAATCATATCAGCAGATTTTCTTCATGGAACTTTAAATCGCCAATGCTATCCATCTTCTCAAAGCAGTTCGTTTTCTTTGGACTGACTGTTTGGCATTCAGGAAGCTGACGTGTTCTCTGGCACCGGGCTATTCACAGACAATTTAAAAACTTTGTTAATGGATGAAACATGTTCTATAAGCTACAACTAGGAATGTTTTTGGTTTTTACTCTAGAATGACTACCAATACTACTAGAAGGAGGTGATATACAAAAAGGACACAATGGGCCAGATTTACTAAGCTGCGGGTTTGGAAAAGTGGAGATGTTGCCCATAGCAACTAAACAGATTCTAGTTGACATTCTCTAGTATGTAATAGGAAAGTGAGAGCTAGAATCAGATTGGTTGCTATGGGCAGCAACTTTTCCAAACCCACAGCTTAGTAAATCTGGCTCAATGAATATGAGGGGCACAACCAATGGCACAAACATCTAAAATCCAACAACCAACCAAACATTTCCTTTAACTATACAAATTGATTTGCAGGGATATCAGCTAACATCTAGTATGTATTTAATGCAATTTTTCACTTTTTAGCAATGCTGGTACCAACTTCTTAATGGACATTAGAGGTCTATTTAGATAGACTACATGAAAAGGGGTTTACTTATACTCACCAGGTCTTTTTATATCTAGTCACAGTATCACACAGTTAAATAAGACAGAATATTGATGGGTTTCACAGGGATAGCGGGAATTTTAACAGGATTGCAGCTTAAGATGGCAACAACAATCATGGGGATGACAGTGGAGCAAAGAGCTGATCCCAGCGTTAAAGAAAATAGATTTCATTGACAATGGAATTTGGGTTTCGTTTATAAAACATAGAAACATAGAATTTGTTGTCAGATAAGATACATTTTGTCATGTTTAATTTGCTCTACAGCATTAGCCTCTACTAGGCTCATTCATGGGACTGTATTCTAATTGTTTAGTACACTTTCAGAAATGCTTAATACTCCCTCACATTTCCTGTAAGCCTACTGTATTTACTAGTGTCAGTGCATGGCCTCTTGTGATCTAGGCTATGCACCACTGTATTTGATTTTTTTGCCCGATCTCTAAAATATTTATGTCTTTCTGTGGATAAGGCCTCCAGAACTGGTGTGGACATACCATTGACATTTAAATTTGCATGTCTACATCTCCTTTTCTATAGTTCTATATGGGGGCAGTGTATCAGGAGAATTCAATTAGCTTCCCCTGTTCTCCACTTACCTGACTTGAGGTAATTGTACTTACCTCTCTCTCAGCATATGCCAGCTGGATTGATGTTTCTTTGCGTGATTTACTGCTGAGCATGCTCAGAACTAAAAAGCATGCAGGGACGTTCCATTATGATCACAGCACCACCTGACAACCAGGGCTTGTGCTCAGAGGGGCATGATGAGGAAGGAAAGAGATGAAGGCACATAGTCAACGTACAATAAGTCCCTACTAAGGCAAGTGCACCCGATCCTGGTCAGAAAGCAAATGTTACTTTGCGTTAGAATATTTCCACCTACTGCACGTCATGTCTAAGCCAGGGGGCACTCATTCAAAGCTAATATAGAGCATAAACTGTACAACTGCAGCTTCCATTCTGCTCATAACTTTTCAAACACATTATGCAGCCCTGCCTCTGCAAAGCGTATTTGGAGACAGCAGTAGCAGCAGAGAGCTTGCTGCATTGTGTCTGTACGCCACTTGCCTCTGTACTGTTGTCAGTCTCTGGTTAGAAAATCTGATTTCCGAAATAGGGACATCCAAAAGTTTCTTTTCGAATGTCCCTATTTCGAATACTTCCCAGTTTAGATTTTTTTTAGAATGTGTGAGTATGGCGATCGGCATACTCACCAATTCTGATTCGGAAATACCACTATCCCGCTGCCGGACCACAGGGAAAGGTGAGTAACCTCTCCTGGGCGCGGTGTAGGGAGGGTTAGGGTCAGGCTGCAGGAGAGGGAGGGTTAGGGTCAGGCTGGGGGAGATGGAGGGTAGGGAGGGTTAGGGTCAGGCTCCAGGAGATGGAGGGTTAGGGTCAGGCCGCAGGGAAGGGACAATTAGGGTTAGGCTGCGGGAGATGGTGGGTTAGGGTCAGGCTGCCAGAAAGGGAGGGTTAGGGTCAGGCTGCGGGGAAAGGAGGGTTAGGTTTAGGGTAATGAGAGTGGAAGGCTAGGGTTAGAATTAGGGAAAGGAATAGGGTACTTTATTTTACTTACCTTTTGGAACAACGAAAGCTCGGTGCTCCGTGGATCAATTGCAATGCCTCATCGACTCATATGAAATTGAAATCCCAGCCTGTTCGAAACTGGCTGGGAGAAAACGGCCCTATCGAAATAGGGCCGCTCTAAGCGGGGACCCACACCCCCTCTGTACACCACATGCCGTATTTTACTTCCCATCAAGATGTCCTGTTTACTTGCGCATGTGGATTCAAATCGTCCGTTACAGCACGCAGTGCTACCGTTTGCACTCAGATCTGCATTGGGGCTAATGTATTTAATAGATCTTAATCATGTACAATAAAAATATGTTTTATTGACTAAATCAAAATGATCTATTTTTCTTTCCATATTATGGAAATATGGATTAACTTTAAATACCTTGTGTTGTTTTTTTTCCCAGGGTGATGCTGCATTGAAATAACTATTAAGGATGCAACAACTAGGCAGAAAGGATTTCTGTCTACCTGGCTTTCTCCTCCTCCTCTGGCTTTCTGTCCTGTCTCGTAGCAGCATGGCATGCCCCAAGCCCTGTGCCTGCTATGTTCAGACAGAAGTTCACTGTACTTTCCGGTACCTTAATGTCATCCCCAAGCAGATCCAAACTAATGTGGAGCGCATCAATTTAGGGTAAGTAAAATTATTAGATGGAACAATATACAGTATTTTTCTTAAATTCTTAGTCATTTTAATGTTTATTCCTCAAATAAAGTAACAAACACCATTGGCCAAATTTACTAAGCTGCAGGTTTGGAAAAGTGGAGATGTTGCCCATAGCAACCAATCAGATTCTAGCTGACATTCTCTAGTATGTAATAGGAAAAATGAGAGCTGGAATCTGATTGGATGTGTCAATAGTGTACCTTAATCTATATATTGTTAGAAAGCTATATGGCAGGTCAGCTGCCATGGTACAGAGAACCCTGACAACAGCTGAAAAGCCACAGTTTGCATACATTTGTATAACTACAACTTACTGCATGTAACGCCAGCTAAAACCTTCAGAGTCTGGATTGACCAAAGCCTCAGTCTATAACACTAGCTACTGGCTAAGAACTAGTTACTCTTTTAGTTTTTATTTGCTTTGTATATAAGAAGGAATCTATCCATTTAAACAGAAGCCCGGATTCACAACCGCTGACGTATTACACATACGTCCTTAAATTACAGATAATAGCTACTATGCATGCGTAGTGACTATTTTACATAATCTACATATCGTTTTGTTACGTAGATTGCGTATAGGCGGTCATAAACACAATCTACGTAACAAAATGATACGTAGATTACGTAAAATAGTTACTACGCATGCATTGTAGCTATTATCGGTAATTTAAGGACGTATGTGTAATACGTCTGCGGTTGTGAATCCGGGCCAGAGTGTGTATCTACTTTTGTAAAATGTAATTACAATGGCCCTGATTCAGAGTTTGAAGACAAGAGAGGAAAGTTGCACCTTGGCAAAACCATGTTGACTTCAGGGGGAGTCATATCTCATCTGTTGCAAACAGTATTATAGCTGAATGGTGAAGATTCCCAGCCCAAGTCTAAGTTAAAATGAAGCTGGTCACTATCTGTGTGCAATGTGCAATAAAGCAAAGTATTCTCCCTGCATGCATAGAATAAAATAAATATGAACCCCCCTGAAATCAAAATGATTTTGCCCAGGAGTAACTTTCCTCTCTTAGGGGCAGATCCAGAGCTACGCTGTGCTGTACTTCGTAAGTACGGCCAGCGTAGCTCATAAGCACTCCCCCAGACACTCCCCCTGTCCCGATGTACTTACCCACTGTTACGCTGGCTGAAGGCTACCTTAACTTCAGCCGGCATAACAGTGGGTAATTACAACGGGAAACTAACCCCCTAACCCAGCCCTCCCTTCCTAATTTCCCTCCCTCCACCGCCCAGCTTCCGTAACCACAGTGTAGTCACGGAGCTGCCCGCCACTTCGTCCGTAACTACGCTGTAGATACAGACGCTAGATCCATGGCTCACAGAGCCCGGCACATGCGCAGAATGGCATTTCTGCCGATCTTACACATATGGCCGCCGTAACTAGTGCAGCGGCTGTAGGTCTGGATCAGCCCCTTAGAGCCTGATTCACAGTTAAGAATCTGGGTGGTTTTAGGTGCGTATATTTAGGAAGGGATATACTGCGCATGCGTAGTAACTTTTTTACGACATCTATGTTGAACTTGGGCATGCAAATGCCGTGATTCAACACTACAAACCTAAAATCGCTAGGTTCATAGTAACTTACACAGGAAGGGACGTGCCACAAATAATTAGCTCGGCAGATAAGAAGATTGGGTGGAGGGAGGCATTTAAATGAGCAAAAGATGGCAAGGTTATTCAGTCACATTCGTAATTAGACGCCCTACGCACACAAATGCGCACCACAGTTAAGGGAGCCCTATGACACTAGTAAGTCTCTTAAGAACTTGAAAACCGGGGGCTTGCCGAGGGAATTGCCTTGCTACTAGTTACATTTATTTAAGAACCTAATGCATTCTTAAGTGTGAATCAGACCCTTAATTTCAGTCTCTGAATCAGGTTCTTATTTTCAAACTCTGAATCAGAGCCGCTATGAGGATCATTAACTTAGTTATTCAAAACATTCATTGTGCAGCTTTGGAACCACTATGAAAGAGTATATCAGATAGCATTCCTGGGACCTTATCCAGATCTTTTCTTCCATGTATTTTACAGAAACCACTCTGCACAAGTGCAGAATGGGAGCGAGCATAGGAAAATGGGTGCACTGCTGCCCATCCCCCTGTGTCCACATCAGTGTGCTCTTCCACATAATTTCATTTAAAAAGGGGGCGATTTAGAGCTGCTGCACATGCAAGTAGAAGCCCAGGGTCCCTGCATTCCACCTACATTTGTAAGCCTGATAAACTGTGGATTCCAGTCAGGCATTATGCAATCCACTGTCATTTCTTTAGGGCTCTAATGTGTTTATAAACTTAAAAAAAAAACACATTTGTAATATGCAAACTTCTATAGGCTGCTGTGCATACACCTCACAGTCTCTGTCTATACACCTCTTTTTGCATTTTACAAACAAATGCACCTTTTCTATACGTCCTATTCTGAGTTGCAACAGTTGCTGCTCTGAAAGAGCATTAGGCAGACCATCCTGAAATACAAGGCCAAACCCAAGGTCTTAAACGGTGCTCTTTGCAACTGAACTCTTCTGGGCTGATCACATAGGGCAGCAGACTTTCACTGTTTGATGCAATCAGATCCCTGAGCAAAAGATCACTTGGCTGCACTATTCAGACATTTGTATGTTTGCATTATAACAACCTCTCTCTCACACAAACGGACATCCGACCTCCAGAGCCAACCTGAAGTATTGTGACTCAAGCAGGTAGAAATTTGTGGATGTATAGGAAGTCTAGATGGCAGAAAGAGGAAATGCCTGTATTGGAAAATGACTAATAGGGAATGGCAACTTGTGAACTCAACACAGACTCTTAGTTGTAGAGTCAGTCCTCCTAAGTCTAGATAGGTTTGAATGCATCCCCATTGGTGAGGACAGCAGTGCATCTTGATCCGGCCCATAATCTCAGACCCACCAACATGACCCATTCCATTAGGTACAAAATATTCTGCTTCTCAGTTTCCAACTGTCAGTTACTATGGTAACCACCATTGTTGAAGATACAAATAGGTTTTTAAATATCAGTTCATTCATTTAAACTAGGTGAGTGACAGTTAGAAGCTCAGGAACGGATTAAATTGTACCTAATGGAATGGGTCATGTTGGAGGGTCTGTAATCTCATTCATAAATAACATTTTGATTCTTTTTGAAAACATTCTCTGTGAATTGCTGACAACTCCATGTGACAGATTTACTAAGCTGATTCTAGCTGACATTTTCTAGTATGTAATAGGAAACTAAGAGCTAGAATCTGAGTGGTCTCTCCACTTTTCCTTTTCTGCAGCTTAGTAAATCTGGCCCCAGTTATCAATCACAACTGATGCAGAACATTACACATGTAATTAGTATTACTTACATAGGTGTGAGATGTCTGCTGCAAAGCTTCTGACCTAAATTATAGCTATGTGTTTCTAACCCCAGTACCTCCTGTGTATCATTATTTGGCAAATGTATTACACTGCTGGTCATGAACCGTAGCTATTAAGTACTTTATTTATGTTCTTTACGGTGCACCAGGAGAATTTACTATACATGTTTGAGAAAATGTCTCTTAAGTTGCTATGGACTTGCTTCTACTTTAATAATATAAAAGACAACCCCCTCCCGAGAAATAAATAAATAAATGTCTTACAATGATGCAAATCGATCCTTATGTGTACAGGGGAAAAAGCTATGAGTTACTAATAGTCTCCAGATGTTTAAAGTTGCTGTTTATTGGAGCATACAAAGCAACTGGTCTATCAATAAAAAGTGCCCAGCTATTCCAACATTTGTTTATTGCCGTGTATATATATATATATATATATATATATGGCTAGAGTGCCAGGCCATGTTGTGTTTTTTGTGCAAATTCCCCTTGCCTTGTGCACCTGCTGTCTATATTACTTTATAAACAGATCTGTTAATGCCCAGAAGTGCTGAAATAAATGCTAAAGATTTCCATGGAAGAGTTCATACAGCAGAATGGCAAAAGAAGGCTAAAACTGTTGTGTATATCTCTCGCTCTGCAATATATATACTGTATATACACACATATATATATATACATACATACACACACACACACAAACACACATAAAAATGTTTGGCGGGATCCATGCGTCCGTTACCACTGTGGCCCTGGGGCTGCACTACTGGGAGCTAAGCTTCTGAGGCATCAGAACCTGACTGTCTTGTAACTATATGATCTGTTGGTTGCAGGTAACAAGACAGTGCCAGTGCTGGGGTGTTCAACACTCCCCTGCAAGATATATATCTGCTCCCTCCAGTTTAACAATTTAACATTTAACACGAGTAACCATCCTACATTACAGTATCCATGTGAGAGTTATAAAATACAGAACACAATAAAAGAAAGAAAATCCTTGTATCTAGTATACAATAGTTGGCTCCCTAGTCTCTGCTGTACAATTCCCACTGCATCCAAATGACTGCCATACAATATTGACTTCATCCTAGTGACCGCCAAATATATACTGCAGCCTAGAGACTGCCAAACAATACCGACTAGATCTTGGGGCCATACCATACAGACATATCCTAGTGACACCAACCTCTCATATAATGGCTTTACTCCTCTATGTGTAAATGACGCGGACGTGACCTGAGGTCATGCTAGCATCAAACTGCAGAAAGCTGTAAGTACTGTACGAGTGCCAGTTGACAGTGGTTGTCCTCAGAGGGGCTGTACAGGCTTTTAGCTGCTTCTGATGGGCAATGCAACAGTGCCAGAAATCTTTTGCAGCCCACCGGAGAACAGCTGGGACTGAAAGCTAGAAATCACCCTGGCAGCGGTCCCCAAGTCTCCAAAACAGCTACTCTGAAACAGCACCCCCGTCCGCTACTATCCCAGACATGCTTTAAAACAAACACACAAAATGGAGGTTGTATGGGATAGCAGCTGACAGTGGGTGCTGTTTTGGAGATATGGGGACCTCTGCCAGGGGTGAGTTCTCAATTTAAAAATATATGATCTATGACCCAAACTTGGGACTCTGACAGTATTAGAGTGAGGACCAAAACAGAGAAGCCATGGAAGTGGCTGGTGGCGTATCATATATTTGCAAATGTTTGTAACGAATTTCTCTGGATTTTATTTTAAAGATAGATTGTCCTGGTTGGTTACTGGTTAACTGCAATATTGCTGGGGTGACTTTTTTGTGTGTTTATGTATATGTATATATATTTATTTATTATTATTTTTTTATTACTTGTTGTAAAATTTAGACAGTCCATAAGAGTTGGAGTCAAGAACATTCATTACAATAATAAAGTACAAGTGCTGTACATTCATAATAATATCTTAATGTAGTAACTTTTATAACTATGTCTTAGCAAAACTGTGCAGAAAATTTTAGTATATATATATGCCAATTTTTTTTTCTATTGCTTAAGGGTAATGTCACACATGACTACAAAACACTAGCATCCAATTTCACATCTACAACATTCTGACAGCCTGAACTCCTGCTTAACCTCACCCCACTTACCCGCCCAAGGCCAAGCATAGGCATACCATATGGAACTCCAGGGGCCAGATTTACTAAGCTGCGGGAAAGGAAAAGTGGAGATGTGCACCATAGCAACCAATCAGATTCTA
The DNA here is from genome assembly GCA_011038615.1 of Limnodynastes dumerilii. Taxonomy (NCBI): domain Eukaryota; kingdom Metazoa; phylum Chordata; class Amphibia; order Anura; family Limnodynastidae; genus Limnodynastes; species Limnodynastes dumerilii. The sequence continues at coordinate 98,773 of WWET01003290.1, read as the reverse complement.
ACTGACGTTTTCTAGTATGTAATAGTAAATTAAGAGATAGCATATAATTGGTTGCTATGGGCAACATCTCCACTTTTCTTTTCTTGCAGCTTATTAAATCTGGCCCCAGCTGTTGTGAAACTACAAGTCCCATCATGCTTTGCTTGGCATCAGCTAAGTTGTTGGAGCATGCTGGGTGTTGTAGTTTCACAATGGTTGCCTATGCTGTAGACAGTGCTAGAAAAATTGAGAGATAAAATTGTGTTAGGCGCCTAACACAATTTTATCTCTCATCTATTGTTTTAGGGTGTTTTAGTGGTACCCCTGTGTTTTGGGCTGCTTTTAGTTTTTAGTTCCGAGGAGCGCCATCTTATCCACCATCTTTTGTTTCCTTAGTGCTAGAAAATTTACTATGGTTTGTTTTTGTTTTTTTTGTATTTAATTATTTATTTATTGTAACAATGAATATCTATAGTTCAAGGAAGAATGTTTGTGTGGTAAAAACAAAGATTTATTATAAACCATAGCAACCACCCAGTGTTAGCAACTCAAATTTGATAAACCCATTCACACTTTTTATAAGGACTATACTCCACTAGTCTATTAAAACTGTTATCTGTTTGCTGTACTGTAAATTCCACGCACAGCAATTACTTTTCATTATATCATTGAATAAGCCTGTATGTTGGATAGACTAGAGTGGTAGAGGGACATTTGCTCTCAGTCCTCCATCTTTACTATGACCACCAGATCATTCCCATATTAGAATATGTTGGTCCAGGTCAGTAGGCATCCATCCTTAAAAAAGTGACCCAACTGGCATCGCGCAGCTCAGTTCCGTATGATAGGCTTTACATAGAGGGGCGTTACATGAAATCTACATGCCTAATCCCTGCCAGAGAGGTGGAGATAGGCATGCAGATTAAGGTAAGTGGATGGAGGAAGGAAGATTTACATAAATCTGCATTGGAATAGATGCAGATACATGCAGAGATATTAAGGCAGGGGTCTGGACATGTGAGAGGGAAGTAACAGGTGAGTTCACTCCACTCTCTTGTGTGGACTTAGTGACCTCTGTGCATACGGAAAATGCATGGAGTTCAGGATCAAGTCCAACAGTGGTACCCCATTTTAGATAGTATGGCCAAGAGTAGTACAATAGCCCTGTAGTATACCGAACAGTATAGGGTGTCCCACAGTACAGCCATACTTTTACTATGCCCCATATTTTTTCATTGTATAGTCCATAGCAAGTCCCATAAGGTTCCAACACCCTCCCGTGTGATAACTACAATTTTTAGGAAACAAACCTGCTGCCATGATACATGTTTTGTATTCACAATTATATTTATTTTTTCCTGCTGCTGTTTGAAAAGGGGTGTGGTTTAATGAAATAGGCGGAGTTTGATTGGGACTAGGGGGAGGTTTGGGCAGGACCAGGGAGGGGCTTATTTATATACATTCCTGCCTACTGTAATGTCTATTATCTTCATAGTTCACATTTTCCCTAGTATTATGTCAGCATCAGGGCACAGACACTTAGAGGAGCCGCCACAAATGTGACATTATATTACTTGAGTAGAATGCTCTAGAAGTCTCTCCCGACAATGCTATTTCAGCAACGGCCACTGAAGAAAATGTAAACTGGATGCAGCAGAGGCTATTGCTGGGGCAGCTAAGCCTCTGGTGCCCAAAGCAATTACCCATAAAAATTACCCACATGATCCATCATAATATAAACACATCTATAGAGTATTAAGATACACAACAGATCACTGAACTTCAATACATGTTATAAAGCTTTAAAGAATTTAGGCAGAAATCCAGTAAATAAATGAACACTTGTAAAGCATAGGTCTGCGATTTCCCAGAAAAATTATGAAGTGATTTTCTAGGCAACAGACTTTCCAATGTATACTCAGTATGACCTCATTCTACTGGGATACAAGTAACTGTATTTCCTGTGCACTGACTTCTAGAATAACATTGATCTGCTGTTTAGATCAAACTGTTAACAACTGAGTTTATTACACAGTGCTTTACACATATTTACCTTTTCACAGGTACAACAGCCTCAGCAAGCTGACAGAGAGTGATTTCTCTGGCTTACGGAAGCTAGAGCTGCTAATGTTACATAGTAATGAGATACAGACGATCCATGAGAACGCCTTCCAGGATTTATCTTCATTGCAGGTAAGACATAAAAATATGCATGTTGGTAAAGAAAAAGAAATAAATGCAACCTAATTACTGGCCTATAATTACAATTATTACTATAGTAATTACAGGGGGTACAAGGTTCCTTAGGACAGTTCCCCGCTACAACTACAGTTCTGAAACTACCTCAGATGTTTCTTCTCTGCTCTTATAAGAACAGAAAGTAGTAGAGATCTGAGCATGTGTGTGGCATTGCCTGTGCAGAGGAGAGGAGGGATAAGATTATATAGAAGGTCAATAATATATAGGGGGTTTACAAAGGAAATGTCAAGTACTGAGGGAAAGTCAGATAAAGACAGAGAGGTCAGAAAACCCCCCATTTGGTGATATATAAAACAGGGGACATATACAGGACATGAAACAAAGTAAAAGGCATTTTTGTAACATATGTAGAAAGAAGAGTTATCTGGCAAGGGGCTTAAATAAAGGAGTGTTAGCATGTGGCTAGGACAGGCTCTGAAGATAGGCGTCTGACAGCTGTTTTATAGATGATGTTTTAAATATCTAGGGACCGAATCCTGATATTCGATTTTCCTCTGCTTTTCATACAATCAGACTTACAAAAATTAAACGTCTGACAGCTTTCTAAAGAGGTGTCAGATCACGCTCAATGTGGACAAGATTGCAAACAAATCTGAATTCTAAACCACTGCCACATTACATTTTCATGAGTCAGAAAACTTAAGGTAGGATATAGGTATCGGAAGTCCATTGGTGCTAGGGGACTGGTTAGTGGAGTCCCATATATCTGATCATTGAAAATCCAGTTGCATTATAATCGGATTTCTGGATCTGGTCCTTGGTGTGTATAGGGAGATGGGTGTAGGTATATAGCAGCTTTCATGTACAGTGTTAGGATTACATAAGATAAATGAGCAGAACATCTAATACAAAAGGTATATTACAAGAAATCGAAGAGCTGGGTGCAAAGAAACATTAGACAAATGGGACAAAATAATAGCAAAGATGGAATAAATCCAACGTAACATGTGGTTTGCAGACAAGATACAATATTACATTGGGAAATCATTTGCAGTCAATGAGCTGTATCCTCATTTTATTGTAATTGTATCACAAAAGACAATCATTCTTCTAGATGTTATCATTAAAGTTTTCTTAATAAGACATTTAAATACAGCCAGATGTAAGTGTGACAGAACTTTCCCTATTAATTTAACTAGCCTGTATATGGCCCCTTACTAATGTTTGCTGTATACCTTGGTGCTGACCCTGAGTATAGAACACATAAACAAAAAACACTATAATAACAACTTCAAAACACTATTCAATTTGAGTTCTCACATTTATTTCATGCTCTGTAGGTATTGAAAATGAGCTATAATAAAGTGAAGACTCTCCATAAGAACACTTTCAGTGGTCTAAGAAACATGGTCAGACTACACATGGATCACAACAAATTGGAATTCCTGCCCCCAGAATTATTCTACGGTCTCACAGCTCTGAAACTGGTGCACTTAGAAGGAAACACCTTACGGCAACTGCACGCAGACACTTTTGTAACTCTGCGGTACATACATATATTTAAGAAATCATCTATAAAACATATCTATCTGTCGGACAACCAGTTATCGTCACTGCCTAAAGAAATGTTCTTGTACCTGAATGAATTGGAAGGACTTTACCTTTATGGAAACTATTGGTCATGTGATTGTAACCTGCAGTGGATCAAAGAACTGGGACAGAAATCTAGAGGTATTTTATTCTGATGTTATCATATTTTATTTTACCTGAATTTTTTAAATATGCATAAAGTCATAGGTTTATCTTTAATTTGATTACATTTTGGACCTGATTCAGAGATACGATATTATTGCTATTTAGGTGTGTATATTTAGGATCTTAAGAAATTTGCATCATTGCGCATGCGCAGTAATAGTGCAACGCCATCTACGTAGAGGTTAGGATCCTAAATTTGGTAAGCGCGGACCTGTGAATCGATCGCAAGCACTTAAGATCCGAAGTGCTGCGTAAATATAGGACCC
>WWET01003290.1:75859-94464 GCA_011038615.1 Limnodynastes dumerilii | reverse complement strand
TTAAATAAACGCAACTAATTCACTTAAGATCTCAAATGACAGCGCAGAGTTAGGGTTAGTCAATGGTGGTCTAACTTTAAGATTCGCCGCTGGTTGCAAGGGGAGTGACTGTTTATTCAGCGGGCTGGGTTGTATCCTGCTCCGACCTGCCACTTAGATGCGTATATTTGAGATCCCATCGGAAGCGGATCTCTGAATCAGGCCCTTTATTCTTTAGCTTCTCTAATTTTTTTCTTTACTCACATTTAGTATTTATAAGTCTACTTGAGGGTATGTGTATGTAGGCAGAATGGCTGCCTGTTTGTGTCAAACTTTAGTCATCCAGAGAGATGATGGGGCTTATCTAAAATTTAAGAGTAACAGCAAAAACAAAGGCAAACCTGTAGGTGGACAAACCATGCTGCAATGTAAGGAAGCTTGACTTAAGAAGTTAGGTAGAAAACATGACCTCTTGACCTTGATTTTATTTGCACAGTTTAAATTTTCTTTCTCTTGTAGTTCGATAAAGTTTCACAACGTGTATATTTGCACCTATTCTTGCTGTTACTCAAACTCTTGATCAACTCAAAGGACCTGATTCACACTTAACAGTGAATTTACGAGCGTGCTTAAATATATTCAAAGATAGTAAAGAATCCGGTAACCACACTCCCAGTTTCAGGACTGCTAAGTACGGACCGTTCTCTAAGGGCCTGATTCATTTAGCCGCGATGACAGTAAAAAGTACATGCAGTGCTTTTTCCTGTCATATACGGTATGAAAAATGGGTGAATTTTTATTCGTCCCCCAATTTTTTTTTTTACATATTTAAACTTATCACATTGTAGGTTTAACCCTTAATGTGTCGTGGACCAATGATCTACTTGTGTAATGTTTGCAAATAAGTTTGAATAGTCTTTTTTGGTTTTATTCTATTTATTCTATTTATTTCAAACATTTTGTTATAATTATAATTTCATTTAACTATTTATGTTTTTGTAATTATTAATAATGTGTTGTAAACAAAAATGTTTTCTATAATGGTAAACTTCTTAACACATTAAACACATTAAGAAAAGGTACATAGTCCAGCAAAGAACCATATACGTAAATCAACTTAAGAATATTAGAGGACTACCTAATCTTTTCCCGTGCATATCTTAGTTTCTACAAGGCACTTTTACTTGTGAATCAGTCTGAACTCTAAAAGAACGTCCATAATGTACAATAGGAGCTCGTGTGCTGCTCATTTGCATTAAAAGTCTTCCTCCTCTAGCTACGCATGCGGTACTCATTGCATACTGACATGTGAATCAGTCCTAAATCAGCCGTTCATGTCTCTGAATCAGTCGGCCATGGTTTCCATGCGTATTTTTGAGTTCTGGGCATGTGCAGTATATCTGTTCTTAAAAATTAAAAAAAGATTCTGTATGTTCTTAGTTGTCAACATGGCCCAAAGTTCCTAATAGTTTATTACTTGTATGGAACTCATGTAACTTCCAGTATATCTTAACTGGCACCATAGACTAGAAGTAGGAATTGGTTTGACTGAGAATTGCTTCCTGTGCAACACTGCATAATAAATGGATCCTATATTACTAAACATTAATGATAAGAACTATAAGAATATATAGAACTTCTTTGTAAAAATATATATTTTTTTTTTGCTTCCATAGACTTGATCAAATGCAAGAGAGACCGGTCAGGGCAACAATGCCCGCTGTGTTTTGGCCCACAAAAGAATAAAGGAAAATCTTTAGAAGAAATATCATCTGAAGAGCTTGTTTGTGTTAAGCCAACAATAGACAACATCTTTAAAGTAAAAAATGTCACCACACCAGAGGAAGGCAGCTTTACTACTATATCAGCTAAAGACTTTGTGGCACCTATAGGATCTCTCATCATAAATATGACTGATCAGTCTGGGAATGAGGCAAACCTGGAATGTAGTGTCCAAAGACCAATGAATTTGTCTGAAATCATGTTAGATAGAAAAGAAGAATATACAATAATGAGGACTACATTTTCCTCATTTCTAGTATGTAATATAGATTATGATTATATTCAAAAGTTGTGGGGCATACTAGCAATGTACAGTGATTCTCCTATGAAACTCAAGCGGGATCTTTTACTTACAAAGACACCTTTCATTAGTTATAAGTACAAGCAAGTAGGTACTGGTGATGATACCTTCACTGACATTGAAGCAGAACTTAGAGCAGAACCAAACTGGCTTATGCAGGACTCCTTCACATTACAACTGGATAGGACAGCTACAACCCTCAGCACCCTTCATATTAGGTATTGGACAGATATCTATGTAACTCTACCAAATTCTGTTGATAACCCTACAAAAAGCAGCTGGGTTATGATTCTCAAGAGTAACCAGACACAAACAGAATATGCAGCAGTTATTGGGGGAACAGTGGAGATGACCTGCCAAGCTGTAGGTGATCCGGTACCAAACATTGAATGGCTTCTTCCTGATGGCAGTAAGATTAGAGCTCCATATATGAGCAAAGAGGGAAGGATAACAGTTACAGAAGATGGAAAATTTATTCTGAAGGCAGCTGATAGCTTTGATAGTGGAGTTTACCATTGTATTGCTACAAATGACTTAGATGCAGATGTGCTTACATTTAGAATTACTGTGGTAAGTTTTGAGGTAGAGGAAGAATCTGTCAATGGAGCTGAAGTTGTAGTTAACAGCGGGGAGGAACTTTATCTCCCATGTGGTTCAAAAGCAGTTCCTGAAGCATCTACTAACTGGATATTACCAGACCATTCTGTATTACACACAACATTAAGGAACAAACTTATTTTATCCAATGGGACACTAAAAATTCAAGATGTATCTCAGAATCAGCAAGGATATTTTAGATGTTTAGCAGCTAATAAATATGGCATGGACATGATAACACACAAAGTAGTGGTGAAAGACAGAAAAATAAACATGCTTAACAAGAAAATAAAGTTAGAGGAAATGGAAGATAGACTTAGTGAAGGATCTGGAAATGAAGACATTATAGAAAGCATTCAGTCTGTAAAAGGAAAAGGAATTGGACAAAAAAGATTTCCAGATACACGTGTAGGTGCCAAACCTGGAGGTCATGGAAATGGTAAAACAGTTGTTAATAGAAGAAATAGAATTAACTCAAGACTTAGGGGCTATCGGAGGCAATTTACCCAAACCTCAAGAAGAATTGATCCCCAACGCTGGACAGAGATTTTACAAAAAACCAAACAGAATTCACTGAACACAAAAATAAAAACTCAAGCAACAAAAAGTTCAACCATGGAAGAAAATGAGATAGAAAGGGTATCTGGTGAGGCAGAAGGATCATCTGGTGAAGAACTTCTTCCAGTCGCTGAAAAGTTTTTGATAATATCAGAAAAATACTCATCTGTTTCTATGTTAAATGCTACAACTATAGAGCCCGAGGTCACAGACTCTTACACACCTTTATGGACTACAAAGGCAATAACTGTAACACCAACTGAAAACAGTATCTTAGAAATGCCAAAGATAAATACTAAGATTACAGTGGACAGTCCAGAAATAACTACATCCGAATATTTTACAACTGAAACAAGTCTTCATTACTCAGAAATTTTGCCACATACTACGTTTAAAAATAATAGAGATAACCCAACTACTTTGAGCAACTTAAACATTGCAGTGGGTTCAATTCCAGAACCCCCATCTCCTACAGGTGCGCAGTACTGGACTCACAAAGATGTGACAACTGACTCTATACTGAAATCTTCTCATTTAACAATATCAGATGGACCAACTGCAGCACCTTATATTGTTACTACCAGTCCTACTGCAAGCAGACAAGCAATTATAACCACTGTGCCAGATGAATTTCACTATACAGATGAGTATAAAATTACAAATCCACCATTTATAGAAAACGAATTGCACGTAACTCAGGTTGACATTAACAAGTCTATTACAACACCTGTTTATGTAAAAAGCTTATCAGAAGATGTTATCAATAAGCCATCATCAGAAGTTATCAGTACTACCCCTGCAAATGTCATCACTAACCCAACAACGCCTTTGGGTTTCCCTGCTACACCACAAACTGTTTTTTCACAAAATCCAACCACATTCACTCTCCAAACAAAATCTCAAAATATTCTTAGCAAAACACATCCTCTGGAAGACCTAACACCTACATCCATAACAACTACTGAATATCCACAATTTTATACTGCAATGGAAGTAGCTACCAAGCCGACTGTTACACATAAAGAAATCACAAATACAACAGCAGCTCATAATCATTTCACAACAATGGGTATTCCAAATTCAAAAATTTCATTTCCAACGCCAAATGCTAAAATTACACAACCAAATATTGCTTCTATACCACAATCCATTACAGATAGTAATGTTCTAAGTATTTTGCAATCGTCATCTGGAAAATCTCCTTTGCCTACTTCTAAATCTGAATATGCATCTGAAAATTTCTTGTATTCTGAAAGTAAACTTCCTACTCAACCAAATTTTCACAGCCCAAAGAATCCACAATACTCAGTTACAAGAGGGGAAGCTGAAACAAATGTTGTTAGTATTGATTCTTCAACAAAATCAAGCACTACATTATTTCATTCTCAAACTGACATTGGCCCCATCTACTTTCACAGCACTCAGAAAATTATTTCACCAGGACTGCCAGCTGGTTCAGCCATTATTACTCATCAACAAATTCAGATAGTGAAAGACGTAACACCATTGGTGCCACTAGTAAGGCGTTATGGTCGTAGGAGAATTAATGGAAGAAGACGCATTATAAGGCCAGATCGTATTCCAAATATTAGCGCTCATCAATTTAAAGTAGGAAAGCCAAACAAACCTGTGACCACAACAGCGCAAAGTATGGTTACTGAGATTAATAAACAAACACAATTTGTATACAGTACTATTCCTTCAAGTACATATGTTCCTTTAACAACTGATAAGCCTACTGTAAAAGCATTACAACATTTCAATGGGAAAGACACCACCGCTCAGGTGCCTACCTGGTTCAAAAACATTGATAATACTGAAACAGCAACACATACTTATGTTACATCTTCTCACTCTGTTAACCTGCCAGTTTCAGAAAAAATCCAAGTGGATATGAAAGATACACAATATGTGACAACAGATAATCCAGTTCATGTAGGGGGAAAGGAAGAACCAATAAAATCCACCACTTCTCAATCCACTACCAAACTTCGTCCTGCCTCCAAAATCATTAGGAGAAAAATACCTTGGCATAGACTGTTTCCTAACAGTCATATAATGCAAAGTGAAATATTCAAGAAACTAAGAAACAGTATCAAGCTGACATCTACAATCACTACACCAACTCCAACATACAAATCAGAAACTAGTAAAATGTCTACATCCACAACTGCACCAACTCAGACTACAGCACCTTTAGTAATGGCAGACAGAACCAAAGATAGCAAACCAACAAATGACCCTACCAGTGCTAAACCCGAATCCACCACACTCTTCTCAACCACTGATAAATTACCAACAACTAAGGTTCAATTTACCAGCACTAATGCAATACCCACGCCAGTGTATCCAGAGAGGGTTACAATGACTACCATTGTAACAACAACTGCAGATTATCCAATTAGTGATAAACCTACACCCATAGCAGTGTATCCAAAACCTGTTAAGGAAACAACAACAACAACTGTTGTTCATTCAACTACTGAAACTCTTCCAGTAAATACAACTTCACCACCCAGTTCAAGTGCTACAAGGACTGCAGTTTATTCAACTAACAATATTGTTGAAGCCTCTTCTGAAGGTTTTAGGTTCATCCCTACTAAAAGCTTTATATCTACAACACCAAGCTATGTAACATATGTTACTATGAACAGTATAGCAAGGCACAAATTCATTAAAAGAAAAAGACCTCGCAAAAAAATTATTTTTATCAACCCAACATTGCAAAACTCTTTCAAGTCATCATCAAATGGCAACATACCAACTGTATCTCCAGAGAAAATAACCAAAACTTACACAATGACTCCAACATATTCAGAAAATGATTTTCCTGCAACTACTGTGAAAAGACATTTTTGGGACAACAAATCAAAGGCTCCAATAATGTTCTTGAAACCATCACAAATAAACAATGTCACGGATACGTTATCAACACCGGATCTAGAGACATCTGACAGTAGTTATATAGCTACCTCGGACCAAGCAATAAACAGAAATAATCACTTAAAACATTCATTTGTTACTACACATAAAACAAAAACATTCTCTTCATACAAGACAGACACTATAACTAGTACACCATCTTCTCTTTCCATGACTGCTAAAATCATCAACCGTGTTACCACGCCATTACCAATAAAAAGCCCAAGCACAACCAGACCTCCAGTTTTATCCAGAAATAATATGGAAATTAATCCTGATCCAAAAGCTTCTCAGAGAAATGTACAAATTATAGTACATTCTCCAAGTGTATTGAAAAAACCTGCACAGTATAACCTGTCTTCTACAGCAGTGCAACAAACTGGCAATAAAGCGATTTCAGGTCAAACAGAAGAGATCTCTGCCAACAATATCCCTTCAAAGCCTCGCATAGTGGGAGGTAGAGCTGCAAGTTTTACAGTCCTTGCAAACTCGGATGCCTTTATTCCATGTGAGGCCACAGGAAACCCAACACCCACCATACTATGGACAAAAGTATCTTCAGGTAAGTTTAATATTTTATTACTGTGCAGTGCAATTATAGTGCATATTTATTTTAATCATGTATCCCCATTAATGAGGCACAATAAAAGAAAATACAGTACTGAAAGACATGAAAATGATTATACCTTTGTTCTAGAAAAAGATGGACATTTGATGGATGTATTATCAGCACAGAAGGAGGGTAGGAAGTTATATAACTGGTAGTATTGTAATAAAGTTTATATAATGAATATGCATGCCATTCCTGGACTCTTCCTAACTCCCCACTGAACAGACTGGCATAGCTTTATCTAGTAAATATAAGGAAGGAAATATGGAAGAGTGAAACTGAGCAGTTTTTTCCTCCATTTTTGACATAGGTTACTAAAGTAGTTGTATTATTAGTTTGAACAAATATATTGTTATAGCATATAATTGGTTAGACTGAGATTATTCTTAGGGCCAGATTTACTAAATTGTGGGATTGGAAAAGTGGAGATATTGCCCTTAGCAACCAATCAGATTCTAGCTCTCACTTTCTTATTAAATGCTAGAGAATGTCAGCTAGAATCTGATTGGTTGCTATAGGCAACATCTCACCATTTCCAAACCCACAGTAAATCTGGCCCTTAATCTCTTATTCTTAATAAGGGATTTGTATTAGAACTTATCGTGTCAATTGAAGCCGTTTTCATTTTTAACAGGGACTTTTGTGTCCAAAGCAAGGCGGGGAAACAAGATGGAAGTTTTTGCAAATGGTACCCTCTCCATTGCAAGTGTCAATGTCCAGGACCGTGGGCAATATCTTTGTGTGGCTAATAACCAGTATGGATCAGACCGGCTACTTATTACACTTTCTGTTATAACTTACCCACCAAGAATCATACAGGGCAAATCAAGAGAAATCACAGTACATTCTGGCAGTAATGTGAATGTAAAATGCCAAGCAGAGGGCAGGCCTTTCCCCACTATTACCTGGATATTAGCGAATGAGACCATTGCATCTGAGACACCTGACAATAATCACAAAGCTTTTGTTGAACCAGACGGCACCCTCACAATTAGAGAGGTGACACTATATGATCGTGGAATTTATAAATGTTTAGCTACTAACATAGCTGGGGCTGATACCTCTACAGTAAAGATTCAAGTGATTGCTGCTCCACCAACTATCTTAGAAGATAAAAGACAGACGCTTGTAGTTCATCCTGGACAGAACGTAAAAATCCATTGCACTGTAAAGGGAAATCCTCATCCGCGTGTTCATTGGGTAGCTTTTGATGGAACAAAAGTTAAACCTTTGCATTATGTTAACACAAAGCTCTTCTTATTCTCCAATGGGACTCTTTATATAAGAAATGTGGACACTTCAGACAGTGGGAACTATGAATGTATAGCAACCAGCTCTACTGGTTCAGAAAGAAGAGTCGTCAGTCTGATGGTGGAGCATAGTGACACAATTCCAAAAATTATCCAGGCATCTCCAAAATTCACAGAGATTAATTTCAGTGAACAACTGATGCTAAACTGTAGTGCTAATGGGGAACCGAAGCCGAAGATAATGTGGAGATTACCATCAAGAGCAGTTGTAGATCAGTGGCACAGGTAAGAAAATATGCTTTATCTCTTTATAATAGTGGGATACATATAATTAATATCAAACCTTACACATTAATTGTATGGAATTATTGGATGAGTCTAGTGCATAGGTTTCCAAGCCAGTCCTCAAGGCTCCCCAACAGTGCATGTTTTCCAGATCTCCCTACAGAACAAGGTATATAATTATACCACCTGTTGATCTTTTAAACTGTCAATAATGAACACACTTGTGCTTCAGCAACCTCAAGGCTCCCCAACAGTGCATGTTTTCCAGATCTCCCTACAGAACAAGGTATATAATTATACCACCTGTTGATCTTTTAAACTGTCAATAATGAACACACTTGTGCTTCAGCAAGGAGATCTGGAAAACATGTACTGTTGGGGAGCCTTGAGGACAGGTTTGGAAACCACTGATCTAGTGTAAAGAAAGCTGTTATAACTCAGTGTTTTTACAAAAGATTGTGTAAAACCTGCAAAAAGTTATTTCATAATCACCTGTACACACCCTTTGAGCATTTGTTAATCCACATTGTGGCCCGGATTCACACTACTGGATGTATAGCATATACGTCTGTAGTTTACCGTTTTTTGCTACTGCGCATGCATAGTAAATTTATTACGTAATCTATGTATCTTTTTGTTACGTAGATTGTGTATATGCGGTCTTTAAGCTTTAAGAAAATGTAGCAAAAAACGGTAAACTATGGACGTATATGCTATACGTCTGGTAGTGTGAATCCAGGCCTGTGTGTGTTTTTTAGACCAATATCCTTATACAACCACAGTTTAACTGCCAACAGGTGTAATATGTCCAGACACTTACATCATCGTTCTCACCACTGCTGCTGGATGGCAATGGCACTGAAGGCTAATTGCTGTCTGACAAGAATAGCATTTATATATGTAGTAAAATGATCACAGGGAAAAATACCAACTGTCACACTATCTCATGGGTTCCCTACAAGGTCTTAGTATAATTCGCACTATATGGATACAGTTGAAAGAATAGAGTCTCAAGGCTTAATTGGAAAACAGTAAATATATTATTAATCCATTTTCTTTTGTTTAAAATTTCTTTATCCCTTCCCAAATGATATAGTCCTGACCTATTTCTGTTCAATTGTTAAGGAAAACAGCATCTTTAATCAAAGTATGAGAGGCACAACATATAACAAAAGCAATAACCAAATAAATAGTAAATAAATAAAATATAAGGTTTCCTATGGAACCAACTATACTTCAATAACTGATTTTGTATGAACTAAAACAAAACAAAAATAATTATCTACCAGTTAGAGTAAGTACAAATTATAAATCTCACATCCAGACTTCTGGCAGTCCGCACAGAGGACGGGAGTGAACCCTCTGTCATTCCCCTTCCGCTGCCATAACCCTACCGTAAGTGTCCTATGCAGATCAGCGGTCCGTAAACCACCTTAAGGCATTTAGCCAGGCAGTGGGGATATCCAGGTGTATGGAACTAAGTTCTATAAGCTTGGATTTCCATTTTGTAACATCTGGCATGCACATGCACATTGCCAGAAAATCACCTGACTTTTTGCAAGCATCTTGTGAAGTCAGGTGACGTTCGTATGTGTGAATCCAATACTAATTTATCATAATTTTGTTACACTTTCTTGCATGATTATTGCTTACAAATAGGGGACAGATTTTTTGGGGGGCATTTGCTACTAACATTAGTCCCACAAGCACCTCTACAAATGCTCTCAACCCATTTTACTCAAATACAGCTTCCCATTTATTTATTTTTTGTCCACATGTCAGTATTACATATCTCAACTTTATCATTCATAATCTGTTTTTAAAATGTCTAATAGAATATTTGTTTAGTTGGCTTTGAAATACTTACATCTGGAAAATAGATTGTTATATGTTTTTATTTCAAGAAATCTTAAGTTCTGTTCCTTTTACCTCTTTTTCTATTTAATCCCTGCTAGTTATATAATTTTTTTGTTCCACATTGAGCACTGCTACTCTACATGCTACAGATATACAAAGATATTAAGAATAAATTATATGCTTAAAACATAACCAAATAACCATTGAACCGTTGTAAAAAAATACAGTATTTTTTATGTTTTTCAGAATGGGAAGCCGGATTCAAGTGTATCCCAATGGTTCGCTGATTGTTCAGTCTGTAAATGAGAAAGATGCTGGAGACTATTTGTGTGTAGCAAGGAATAAAATGGGAGATGATGTAATTCTGATGAAGGTCAGCATAACCATGAAACCAGCTAAAATAGTTCAAAAACAGCACCTCACCAAGCAAGTTCCTTATGGAAAAGATTTCAAGGTGGATTGTAAGGCTTTAGGATCTCCACTGCCAGAAATATCTTGGAGTTTACCAGATGGCACAGTGATAAACAATGTCCTTCAAGCTGATGACAGTGGTAGACGAACACGTAGATATGTCCTCTTTGACAATGGTACCTTATATCTTAACAAAGTTGGGATGTCAGAAGAAGGAGATTACACATGCTATGCTGAAAACACATTAGGAAAGGATGAGATGAAAGTGCATATTAGCATTGTAAAAGCTGCCCCCCGTATTAAACTTAATGTCAAGACAAAGTTTCAAGCAAGAGCTGGGTCTAGTGCGGTTCTGGATTGTGAAGCTGTTGGAGAACCAAAACCAAAAATATTCTGGTTGCTTCCATCAAGTGATATGATTGCAGTGTCCCATGATCGTTATATATTGCATGACAATGGATCTTTGTCAATAACACAAGTTAAGTTACTAGATGCTGGAGAATACATGTGTGTGGCGCGAAATCCTGCAGGAGATGACACCAAACTTGTCAAATTAGACGTTCAGTCCACACCACCTCTTATTAATGGTTTATATAGAAATAAAACCATAATTAAAGATTCAGCCTTAAAACACTCAAGAAAATTAATTCACTGTAATGCTGAAGGGACACATCCTCTACAAATCATGTGGATCATGCCTGATAATATATATCTAACTGCTCCTTACCATGGCAGCAGGATCAACATACACAAAAATGGAACTCTGGAAATTCGAAATGTGAGGCTATCAGACACAGCAGAATTCACTTGTGTTGCTCGAAATGATGGGGGTGAAAGTATGTTGGTAGTCCAGCTGGAAGTTCTCGAAGTGCTTAGACGACCAATGTTTAAAAATCCCTTCAATGAAAAGATAATTGCCAAACCAGGCAAAATGGCAATACTTAATTGTTTTGCAGATGGGAATCCTCCTCCAGAAATCATGTGGCTTTTACCAAATGGCACAAAATTTATAAATGGACAGAGATTTGCAAAGTATTATGCAGGAACCAATGGTACATTCATTATTTACAGTCCTTCTAAAGATGATGCGGGCAAATATCGTTGTGCAGCAAGAAATAAAGTGGGTTACATAGAAAAGCTAATTATATTGGAGGTTGGTCAAAAACCTAATATTTTGACACACCCAAAAGGGTCAATTAAAAATACTATTGGGGAGACGTTGTCTTTACATTGTCTTTCTGATGGAATACCAAAGCCCAGTGTTACCTGGACCCTACCAAGCGGTTTTGTAGTAGACAGGCCTTATGTCAATGGCAAATACCAGTTACTTGAGAATGGCACCTTGGTTATTCAAGAAACCACCATACATGATCGAGGAAACTATTTGTGTAAAGTCAAAAATAATGCAGGGGAAGCCAGCATTAGTGTACCTGTTATGATTATAGCCTATCCTCCAAGGATTACAAATAAACCACCACAAAACATTCATACACGATCAGGATCTCCAGTACATTTCAACTGCATAGCCATTGGAATACCAAAACCAGAAATTACTTGGGAATTACCTGATTCTTCTGTATTAACAACCGCTGGTAAAGGACGGCCTATGGGCACCGAACTTCTTCATCCACAAGGAACACTTGTTATACAGAATCCAAAAAGCACAGACTCTGGGATGTACAAATGCATTGCTAAGAACCCCCTTGGGACAGATATAAGCTTAACATATTTAAAAGTCATCTAAATAAAAAAAAGAAAACATGACAATATATGTGCACATCTAAAAAGAATTTAAAGGGCAACAAAGAAAGTTACAGTTTTACTTTTGTAATCTTGAATTTTCCTTACTAACTACATGAAAAGGAGAACTTTTATTCCAGATATGTTTGATAGCCCTCTTACAACATTTTTAAACTGTGAACACACACTTATAGAAATATATATATATTTATATGCATATTTATGGAATACATTTTATTCAAAATACGGTGGACCATTATTTTTACACTATATTCTTTACAAAGTGGACAAACTGTACTCCTTTTTTTAAAATAAAAATCAATAAAATGTAAAAATTTAACTGTAATAAATTTTTTTGTGTAAAAAAAAATTCATGCGTGTATAAAAGTAGCAATTTTCAAGTAACATTTCAGGGTTTTTATGTTATATTATTAAAATAACAAAGGTCCATTACAAACAGTACAAAAGTAACAATGAATAGCTTTAATTATATACTTCTGCATCAATTAACATGGATTTCTGTAATCTAAGGGATTTTGGAGTAGATTCAGAACTACGTTCCTGATCTGTTTCAATGTGTAACATATTTACGCTATCGTATTTACTATGCACTCCCTTCGATCGGACGTACTTTTGCCGTCTTACGCATTCCAAACCCTACCTTAACTTTTCTATGCGCAACTGCTGATGTACGATTTAAATGCCTTACCCCGACTTCAAAGCGTAATTACAGGAGACGTATGTTTGGCAAGCCCTAACGTAAGGAGATACGCTACTAATACGTGAAATTCCCTTACGCTATGAGTTACATGGCGTTACATCTGCCCCGCGCATGCGCAGTTAGTTCTAATGAGTGAATTTATGCAAGCGGCAAGCGTAAATTCACTCGCGGACGTTGTTCTGGATCTGCCCCTTTGTGAGTAACTGCAAAAATAAGTGCAAATATTCACTTTGGCAAAACAACTTAAAGCTACAGGGAGAAGCAAATGTAAAATATGCAAACAGAAATAAACTTTCAGAGATAACATTAGCCAATACAACCTCTAAACTGCAATGTATAATTAAACATTTTAAGTAATAGATTTTTAACACTGCAAAATGGGTTGTTTTAGTTCAGACTTGCACTTGTTTTTTCTGTTTCAAATTCTGGATCTACTCATAATACCATAAGTCTGTCTAAGTGTTAGTGTCTTTTCTTAAATATCGATGACAAAGAAAATGTAAAAAGTATTGTGTGATATGCAAGTTACCATAACAAATAACTGAAAATGTGCAATAAAATCTATCCCATCTATGTCTTTTCTGTGATTATGATTGATAATATTTTCACAATAATCACAACAATTGTGTCACTATGGAGAAGAACATCACCACGGGATGCAGTCGCCTCCTCGAAAATGCTGTTTCCGAAATTGGCAATTTGTATGTACTGCGCATGCGGCAGATGTTACGTTACGTAACTCTGATCGTACGTAACATCAGCTTATATACGAATGAAAGGACATGTCTTCCATACGAAACCCGGAAATATGCTTTGTAGGTGGATGAGGAATTTAAATCGTACAGTATGTGCCGGGTTAGGCCATTACGTACGTTAATGTATTACGTACGTCAGTACTTATGCTTGGCAAAGTCAAGGTAAGGTTTGGCAAACATAAATTGAGTTTGCCAAACATACGAGCGAGAGGAGTGCCTAGGGGAGTACAAATTACTTACGATAGCGTAAATACACTACACCAACAATCGTAAAAACAACTTAGGTCTGGATATACCCCTCATTTTGTAAACTGCCGCAGCAGTCCCGTTGCACTGCCGCAGACCTACCGGACAGGTGAGTATTACAGGGGAGTCTATGGGGAGTATTAGGGTTAAGATGTGGGGAGGGGAGTGTTAGGGACGGGTGTGGGTCACCGTCACAAATAGGGCCGTTCTCTCCCAGCCAGTTTGCAACAGGCTAGGAAATCGATTGCTATTGTCTCGAACACTGTGCTCCAAATGATAAGCATCAAATCTAACCCCAGCCATTTCCCTAATCCTTAACCTAACCCTCCCTTCCCCACAGCCTGACCCTAACCCTTACTTCTCCGAAGTCTGATCCTAACCCTAACCCTCCCCTTCCATGGCTCTATCCCTAACCCTTCCTTCTCCAGACCCTAACTTTAACCCTATTCCTAACACTAAAAGTCCCCGGAGAGGTTACTCACCTCTCCTGCGGCAGGTCTGGCAGTGCTTATGAAAATGAATGGGTGAGTATGCCAATCGGCATACTCACCCATTCTAAAAAAATGTTAAATAAATACAGCTGAAAAAGAATTTTTGACTGTCTCTACTTCTGAAAGACAGCCATTGTGCCAGGGACTCCCACTGCTTAGGGACTTAGGGTCATTCTGCAGGCAGGGTGTCTTAGGGTTAGGCTGCAGGGAAGGGGGTCTTATTGTAAAGCTGCGGGTAGAGGAGTCTTAGGGTTAGGTTGCAGTTAAAGGAGTCATTCTGCAGGCAGGGTGTCTTAGGGTTAGGCTGCTGGGAAGTGAGTCTTAAGGTTAGGCTGCATGGAACAGACACTTAAGGTCACATTGTGGGGAAGAGAGGGTTAGGTTAATGGAAGGGTAAGGATTATGCGGTTACACTCTCCACATAGAAAGTCTCATTTCCAATAAAAGGGATATTTAAAAGTTCCTTTTAGAATGTCCCTTTCTCCTATACTTACCACTTTATACTTTTATTAATGAATGGGTGAGTATGCCGTTCGGCATACTTAGCCCATTCACTTTCGCAATGCGCGATATCCCTCCACCGCTGCTATTGGCGGACCTGGAACAGGTAAGTAAATGATCTCTGTGGGGTTAGGATTAGGGTTAGGGTTGGGTTTAGGGTTACGGTTAGGGTCAGGCTGCAGGGGAGGGAGGGTTAGGGTCAGGCATATGCAATCGAAATCCCAGCCAGTTCGCAACTGGCTGGGAGGAATCAGTATTTTCTAAATGGGATTTTCTATGCGGGGACCCACACCCAGGATTATGGTGTAAGTGTGTATTTGGTAGATCGATTGCTTCGTCTCTGCAAGGCAGAAGCAATCGAATTCCCAACCAGTTCGCAACTGGCTGGGAGAAAATGGCCCTTTCCAATAAGGGCTGTTCTCAGCGGTGACCCACACCCTACACAAAGCCAAGGACATGCTTGATATGTACAGAGGGTATATTAACATATTGCAATACAAGCTCCAACTGCACATATGTAGAATATAGAAATTAGTTAGATAATTAGTACCAATTAACCATCATGATTATAACCTAGGAAATAGTGAGTAGTAAAAGACAACCTACACCAGCTGCACTGGCTGCTGGGAGGACAAATCAATATGGGTGATTCACTTCTCCCCTGACTGAAGAATGAGAGATAATCTCTTCCTTAGGGTAGGACCTATAGAGTATAGAAGTGCCCACCTGCGCATGATAAATAATAAAAAGAAAGTGTAAGTGTAACTAAAGTATAAATGCAAAATATCAGATGAGAAGAATTCAAATGATTAGAGTTGAAGAAAATATTGTTCAGATATTGTATAACGTTCAAAAATATTTACTATTATAATCAGAACAATCCTAATTATGATTGTAAATATTATTATAATCTAATAAGGTAAGAAGTTCCGACTCTTTTGTTGTCGAGGTATATAGGACTTAGCACAAGGTCAGCTCCCCAGCCTCGCCTATGGGACTGGCTGCAAAAGTACCTGCTTGGAAAATACAATGTTAAAATATGTGACTGTTCATGCTGAGATATTTACAGGTTGTCACACAGTTGGTTTAGAAATGTTACATTTATTAGTGAAGTAGCAGTGTGCTCTACGCACAGACGTGTTACTTTCAATTTACAAGAGAATAGGGTTTTATGACTTATAAGACAATGTACTTGTTTTATTACTGCTGTATGTTCATTAATAACATCATTTTGTGCATAAAGGATTTTTCCCCTCAAAACTATAATTAATACCGCTTTCACATCACTACCCTTGAAAAACTTGGGATTTTCAACCTGGGTTTTTCCGAGAGGATTGCCGTGTACAAAAAAAAGCTGCGTTATAAGTCCACCTATTACCCGGGAAATTCCCGGTCTGATCCTTTCACATGTGCCATGAATTTCCCGGAACTGTGCTGTCAAGCAATTGTCAATCATCCAAAGAGGAGCTCTTATTGTCTGAAAAAAATGAAAGGGACTTCACTTTTTTAACAAGCTAGGGACTTAAAAAAGAGGACCTGAAAGGGGACATACAAGTAGTACATTCATAGTGGCGAATAGCGGAACTGCAGGCGGCCATACCAGAAAGGAGACCTACATAGAAACATGGCTGCTGATCATTTTGCAATTGCACTAAAATGCCTGGATTGTTATTTAAATACTACTCAACACACAGATGTGATCATAGACCACTGTGAGGTTGTTGTTTTTTTAGCGTGTTCCCATTTTGGCCATGCTCAATGCAATAAAAAAAAGTAAGTGTGTAAGTACGTCACAGCTCTCAATCAGGTTACAAATTTAGAGCTTGCTGTGGCTGTTTATCTTATAATATAAGCAAAATTAATTAGAAAGCATTAAACTCAACGCAGTAGCTATTAGGCTTCACATATATCACCGGATCCAGACCTTCGTACATATTCCATACGTACGGTTTGACAGTCCGCGCATAAGAGGGAAGTGAACACTCAAGTCTTCCGTGTGGATTATTCATTATTTAAATGGTCCCCACTCCGCACCCACCTTACAGAGTTTTGTAAATGGGATGGCCTGCCCTGTCGTCCAGATCTCCTAACATCCTATTGCATCCTGTATGCTAGGAGATCTGTAGTGTAACATTTGGCATGTCCATGCACAGATGGTTACTAATTTACAAAGGAAGCTGGATCCGGTCCATAGATACCATTACTGTTGGAAATCAATAGTAACAGGGGCATCACAACTTTTTTTTAGGGGGGGGCACTGACTGCTGTGGTACCTTTGGTGCAGTTAGCGTGAGAGGGAATTAGAGGAGTGCAAAGGTGGCATGCGGGAGGTCGCTAAGCAACCACCAGCTGACAGCTAAGTAGCGCGAGGCAGCTCTAAAAAGTTTGAGTGAGAGGAAGAAGCAAGGAGGTCTATTAGAAGTAGCAGTTGGTTGGAGAAAAAGTGGCAGTTAGGAAAAGTAAAATGGCGGTGGTATAAAGCTAAGGTGACAGAGAAACTAAGGAAAAGCAGTGAGGTGTGCATGTTCAGGAGAGAAGAGAGAGGTACCAAGTGCTGAGAGATATTCATCGATGAATTGCTGAAAGCTGACCAGAGGCACCGAGTGCTGAGAGATTCATCGCTAAAGTGCTGAATGCTGACCAGAGGTAGCGAGTGCTGAGAGAGATTCACCACTAAAGTGCTGAATGCTGACAGAAATCCTGAATCCTGAGAAAGGTAAAGTGCCGACTGCTGATTAAAGATACTGCCATAAGGTCCCAAGCACCGAGAAAGAGAGATTCATCACTAAAGTGTCGCGTGACAGGAGAACACTTGTTGTGCAGTGCTCGGGTGTTATACAAGTGAATGTGGAGAACTGCTGTGGTAAAGGGGAGTACAGTGGGAACAGCAAATTTAAGTGTTAGAAGGGGAAAAGGTAGATTGGCGGCGGAAACAGCTGGGAAAAGGGACAGTTGCTAATATTGGCAGAGTGAGTTGGGGCGGAGTGAAGTAGGAAGAAGGAGCTGAAGAAAGAGTGAGGAGTCACGTAGATGAAAGCTTTAAGATTAAGTGGGCAGCATGTATAATAAAGGAGATTACAGTGAAGTCAAACTATTTTTAGATACATTTCTTATAAAACTAATGGTTTGCGAGTCAAGATTCAATTGGATGCTAACAGTAAAGAAATTATTTGACCAGCCAAACTGTTGTCAATCTTTACTACAAAAGAATATTTACTTCATCACTTTGAAAACACCCTATTCAAATCTGTGACATACAGAGTATTACAAGTATTAATATACAATTGCACTGCCATTATGTCCCACCAGCCCCCCCATTATGATTTTTTTTTACTTACCTCACCTCACCTCTTCATTCGCGGCGTGCTCTCCTCTTCCTTCACGCTCATACAGGAAGTTCCTGTATGAGCATCTGCGATAGTTACACAGAGCAGCTGACTTCAGCTGCTCTATGTAACTTTTGCGGCAGCTCATACAAGAATCTCTTGTATGAGCTCAGCTGCCAGCCGGTCTCCGCTGCGCCCCCCCGTGCCTCCCCCCTGCCGGACCTGGTGCCGCCCCCCTCATATTTTGGGGGGGCAAGATGGCCCCTCGCCCCC
>WWET01003290.1:63071-73766 GCA_011038615.1 Limnodynastes dumerilii | reverse complement strand
GACTGGACACATGATGGCAGATGCTGGGGGGACTGGACACATGATGGGGGATGCAGGGGGGACTTGACACCTAATGGGGGATGCTGGGGGGAACTGGACACCTGATGGGGGATGCTGGTGGGCTGGACACATGATGGGGGATGCTGGGGGGACAGGACACCTGATGGGGGACGCTGGGGGGACTGGACATATGATGGGAGATGCTGGGGGGACTGGACACATGATGGGGGACTGGATGGAGGATGGGGGATGCTGGGGGGCTGGACATATGATGAGGGATACATGATGGGGAGTTTCGGTGCTTTTGCAAATGAGGACGCCAATCAAACAGCTATATGAACATAACTTCAAAATTTTTGTCAGGTAAGATTTAATATTTTAAAACGCTTTCTTATAACATAATCTAGTTTTGTGTACCTCTTTTATTGCTCTTATTTGAGTATTAAATGCATGAATTATTAAACTACCTTTCGGTATATCTTTTGGTATACTGAAAATGGTCATTAGGACATAAAACCTGGTGTTCATTTATTTGAATCCCACTACTGGGAATAAGTATTTAAATTCTACAATAAGCCTTTACGTGCAATTCAGTATTCTGCATGTAAGGGTTTCCATGTGGAATACTTAAGGTAGGGGCCTGGGCACGAATCCAGCTCCAGGAAAGCAGGGGGAGTGCAATGTTCTCCTATGCACGGGATGTTGGATACCAAAATCGGAGGTTAGCACACATTGCCTAACATACAGGTTTAACCCTTAACTTTGGATCTGGCCCATAGTCATAAAATAAATTAGCACAGCATAATGCATAAGCACCACAATAGTTTTATGCAATAGTCCAACAGAGGATGTGAATTGTCAGTCATCAGACATTTTCTGGACTTATACATGCTTGTTGCTGGTGCAAATACTTGTTGATAAAGTGTGTGTTCCTGCAGGTCTGGACTGACATGGGATGCATTCTCCACAATAAAAGCTAATTTTTTAAATACAGACAGCTGAAAGCTCATTTCCGTCTGTCTCTATATTTTGCAAATATTACTGTTTAGAAAGTTTTACTAATGAATGGATAAGTATGTTGAATTTCATTTTCAGCATAATTACTCGTTCATTCATTTTGAAACCACCGCCTAAGACCCGTCGCACTGCTGCAGACCCGCCACACCAGACCGGACAGGTGAGTATTACAGGGGAGTCTATGGGGAGTCTTAGGATTAGGCTGCGGGTAGGGAAGTTTTAGGGTCAGGTTACAGGGAGGGGAGTCTTAGGGTCAGGCTTTGGGGAAGGAAGCCTTAGGCTTAGGCTGCGGGGAAGGGAGTATTAGGGTTAGGCTGCGGGGAAGGGAGGCTTAGGGTTAGGCTGCGGGGAAGGGAGTCTTAGTCAGGGGAGGAAAGGGTTAGGGTAATGGAAGGGGAGGGTTAGGGTTAGGGTAACGGAATGGGAAGGTTAGGGTAAGGATTAGGATAAGGGTTGGGTTTAGATAAATAATTACCATTCGCCGCTGCATCTTCACCCTGGGGATGATTCATTGCTTCTCCCTCTCAGGCCTGAAATATTTAATCAACTAATTGTCCTTTCAAAACCGATGTTATGAATGACTGAGAGCATAACTGTAGATTATGTGTGAGAGTGGTTTAACTAAAAAACACCCTTTTTATGACACATTATTAACAGAGTATTAGCTCATTAAAAGGACTAATAATAATAAAATAAATGCCTAAAATTAAGTGTAGAAAATATGCAATAAGGGCATCATTATGTGTCCTCTGTAGTTAAAGGGTTTAAGAGTCTAGTGTATGTTGGACTTTTGGTTTTAAGTGCAATTCACAGTTCTTCTAGAATAGGGTGATAAAAGTGTAAATAAACACATTTACGGAGAGAATTATCTGTTTCTTTTAATAGGTTACAATACAACCTCAGTGACACACATACTTACAGACTAGCACAGACTTGCTATATGGTGCTGAATTCAAACAGTGAGAAACACAAATACAGCATATACTCACGTTTTGCTGAGACTGTGACGGCTTCTCCACATTCCTCACTACTAACGCCTTTAGACTTACCTTATTCATGTATTACTGATGTATTTAATTGTTAACAGCTATATCATTATGTAACACCCCTTTGCCTGGTTAGGGTGTAGGTATAAATTTATGTGTGTGGTCTGCAAATTAATTTAATACCTTGTACTTCAGATAATGCTTTTAAACAGCTTTGTCCAAATATGATCTGGATAAAATAACTTTGATCCACTTCTTGCTGATATGGTTCAGTCTCTCCTCTCTAAAGCTGGCCACACACTGGAGCGATTATGTTGATCGTCAAATTATCGCTGATTTGACAAAATATCGCACTAATGTGTGGTGCCGATTTTTCTCCAAAAATCTGCACAAAGAGGCCAGTGGCAGACAATCACATCTTTTTCGGGAATCCCGATTGATTATTATTTCTCGTGACCAAAATTGTGCTGTGTGTGGGGATTTCAGATAATTGTACAACATTTTTACAGTGTGTCTATGTAGATGTACAGACACATAACTGCCTTTACTTCCTGTTTATTGCACCAGATACACATGCAGAAGACCTCTATTTGCAAGTGACAACATGTAAAGATGGAATGAAATTACGTTGTATTTTTCAAATAATTTACTTTATTTTTCCATAGATGGAAAGAACATGCAAAGATGTTTGATGTTCCTGTATTGGTCATAATAGGTCTTGCTAGATTTAGAATGTGGACATGCAATTTTGAATGAAATTTTGATTGTGTACATGCAAGATATTGAATGATGGTTTCCTCTTCATAATTCTGCATTAGTGGATGTTCACTTTACAAAGTAAAGTCCCACCTCTCCATGATGCGTAACCAGCTCATCAAGTTAAAAAAAGCACTACCTCCCATCTAAAGTGGGTTTCACCATAACTACAATAGACTATAAAGATAAAGTGACTGTGTATGCATATCAAAGAATGACAAACATTTTTCCAAGATGGTTTTTTATTAACTCGCAAGAACAGATACCTTTTTATCTGTAAATAAAATGTTTGAAACAAAAGAGAGAAGCATGATTGCTGCAGGATCTCTTTTAAGTTTTAAACAAAAAATTGTCACATGAAGGTCCAAAAAACAGAGGTACTGTTTACAGACAAGGGGCTGGATCCAGACTTAAGTAAGTGCTTGCGATTAGTTACTCCTGGGCTAAACCATGTTGATTGCAGGGGAGTCATATTTAATCTGTTGCAAACAGTATTTGAGTTGAGAGGTGATGTTTCCTATCCCAAGTCTAAATAACAGTGTGAATGTAAAGCTGGTCAGTATCTGTGTGCAGTAAGCAATTCAAAGACATATCCCTGCATGCAAAGAATACAATTAACTTGACTACCCCAATCAACATGGTTTAGCCCAGGAGTAACTAATTTCAAGCACTTACTTAAGTCTGGATCCAGCCCAAGAACTGTACAAGGACAAGAAAAATACAATAACGGTACAAGGACAAGAAAAATACAAAAACTGTACAAGAATTTTTTTTGTAAAACAAACATGTTTATGGGACAAATTTAAACTTCAAAAAGACTGTTGCACATTTTCTGCATATGAGACATTTTGATATTAAGGTCATTGTATTTTTTCTTTATTATGTTGGTTGTCGAGATACATTCCCAAATAAATGTCAGATTTCTTTTGTGGTATTTTGAACCTTGTTATCTGCAGAAATTTTTGCCTTTAATTCTGCATTGTCATCCATCACATTGCCCTCAGTACTTTCATTAGATATGACAATAGGCTCTGTTTGAAAATAGAGAAATGTGTTGTTTAAAATTGAAACTATTTGGGCCCAATTCAATTAGCGTCACACCAGCGTTATTTGTGGTGCAAAGCTAATTCTGTGAATTTTATACAGGAGATTTTTATGTGCACCCTTTAGAGGTGCACATAAAAATTTGCTTATTATTCCTACAGTATATGATGGGAAAAGTGCACATTGAATCTCTTCAAAAACAATAGATAGATGTAATGATTAGTCACAAAAAAATACACAGCTAAGTTGACCACCTATCAATACAAATGTTTACCTTCATGCTCATGTGTCATTTTTACAGAATGTATTTCCTCTTCTTGCATTGGATCTTCTGTGGAGTGGACAGTGTGCTCTTTTCACCTTGTTGTTCAACATTACCATTTTGTAGACGTCCTAAAACGAAAGCCACTGTTCAGTAAAATCGTGGACAAGAGCACTATAATCCCTGCACATAAAGACAAGGTATCATGGGATATGTGCTCACATTTGATAATTCTACGAATTTTCTTCAGTTTTCCAAGTCCCTTTCTTTTGAGGTCTGACCAGCATTTTTGGATCTGCTGCTTATTGTGTTCTATTATGAATATGTGGTGGATAATTTCAATGACCCTCTTCATAATTCTGCGTTTGCGATAGTTAACACTGGGGTAGACTTTCTCAATGCAGTCATAGTCATTTCTGCTTTCCCCATCAGAATTGCTCTTCTTCTGCCATCAGCTGGCCCTCCTTTACCAGGCTGTCCATTGTTTGGAGACATTGCAGACCATTTTTGGTCTGGAAAATGTGTTTTCGGACTCGGCAAACCAGACATCATGGCTTCCGCCGCTCCGCGATTTTTGTGCCAAATATTCATTATGGGTGGATCTTATGTGGAGCTTCAGGATACAGTTAATATGCCTTGTTAAAATTAATTGGAAAACCATTGTCTATTTGCCAACACCATCGAGAACATTTCTAAGAACATTCGTCGATCATGTATATCAAAAGATTTCTGTTTTCTTTTCTCAATACAGGTAATAACATTTTTCATTTCTCTTTTACCATACAGTATGTATGTTCTATGGTTGAATTGTTATATTTGGTAGGCCATCTTTAGTGTCATTGGGCTGGATCCTCAACTACAGCCGTCTTCCATGGACAGCCGTAATTTGCCGATAGATAGATACTGCGCATGCGTAGTAACTATAGTACGTAATCTTTGTATCGTTTTGGTACATAGATTGCGTATATGCCGTCTTTAAGACCACATATACGCAATCTACGTACCAAAACAATAAATAATAATTTAAGCATGAAGAAAACAGGTGAAATGTGTAACTAAAATATAAGCATAAAAGTCATTATTACAAACTTGAGACAGATAATCATAAAGTATTTCATTCAAAGTGATCATTTATACCTACAGTATATTGTATGATGACCTTTTAGCTCTCTCTCTACTGACTAAATGTTACACATAGGCTTAAATAGTTGTCCCATAATGTAAAAAGATTCCTATCCTGAGGATAAGTTGAGGGACAAGGGTTCAGTAAACCACCAACTTTCACCAAATTTTCATTCCCACTAAATTTCACAAGAGCTTATTAGACATCACACGTCCATATAATTACACACAAGGGGATGATTCATGTGCTCTGTACAAACATAACACTGGTATGCAATCCGACTACTAACAAACTATAAATCACTGTACTTGTAAGGAATGTTTCATAACATTGATTTTATGTCAGCAAAATGTCCTACCTCGAGGCAAAAACATTATTTTCTTAGTTTAAACTTTCAAAGATTAGCAACTTGCCTGTACTTAAAAAGGCCCATTAGGAATATTGTGATGGCAAAGTCAAGTTTTAAATTCACATTATAGAGTGAAATATAAGTAAAGTCTGTATGACTCAAACACAACAGAAATACAAACCGAATATGCAAAAACATAAATGAATGCTCTATGTGGCCTGGTTGAAGTGAATTTCTGGCAAATATAATAAAATACAATTTTCATAATTTACTGGCTGATTAACTGTTGGGAACAACTCTTATAATACTACATTGACTTAAATATACACCATCCAACACCTGGAGGTGGGCTACCTCAATTACAGTACAGTACACTAAATGTACAGCATTTTAAAAAATATATAAAAGGACAATAATTGTGTAGCCATAGGTGTAAACAATAACAATAGGTCCACAAAATCCGAGCCTATCTTAGGGTAGACTCTTTAATGGTTTTCATAAATCATTTTTCTAAAGAAATAAAATTATTTGAAAACTATATCAATGAAGGGCATAATGCATGCTTATACATGCATAGATTATATGCACTGACAGTTTCATTTAGTATCCGGATCCCTTTTAAAGTTATTTGCTAAGCATGTAACTAGAGACACCATAACTGCATGAACATATTTTTTGTTCTGGCATTTGTGACTGGGGGGAAAAGGCTGTGAAATCTTTACTCGCTTTTTGAGTAGGGAAAAAGAAATTATGATAAAACAATTTTCGCTTTAATTTATTTATATACTTGGGTCCCAAAACCTTCCCCGGGCTGTTGGTTTCATTATTCAGATAGTTGTCAGATAGCAAAGAAGAGAGGTATTTGTGTGGTGCTGAATTGATTAACTGCTTGTTCTGCAGTTTATGCACAATATCATACCTCCCAACATTTGAGAATTAGAAAGAGGGACAAAATTATGCGGCATGGTAGAGGGTATGTGTCTTGTACTGCCCAGTGGGCGTGTCTGGGGAAAGTAGGTGTGTCTTGCACCACCCAGGGGGTGGGTCTGGGGTCTGCCCTTTTTATTCATTCTGCCATCCATATGCTGCCCCTTATTATTTCTCCAGACATCCATATGTCCGCCTCCATATGTCTGCCCCTTTCATTATTTGTCCAGCCTCCATATGTCTGCCCCTTTATTATTTGTCCAGCCTCCATATGTCTGCCCCTTTATTATTTTCCAGCCTCCATGTCTGCCCCTATTATGTCAGACCCTTTATTATATGTCCAGC
Source organism: Limnodynastes dumerilii (assembly GCA_011038615.1). Lineage (NCBI taxonomy): Eukaryota > Metazoa > Chordata > Amphibia > Anura > Limnodynastidae > Limnodynastes > Limnodynastes dumerilii. The sequence goes on along the minus strand of WWET01003290.1, from coordinate 66,957 downwards.
CTCCATGTCTGCCCCTTTATTAAATGTGTGCCCATAGTATATGTCAGCCCCTTTATTTGTCCAGTCATCCATATGTGTCGCTTATTATTATGTCCAGCCATCCATATGTGCCCCTTATTATTATATCCAGCCATCCATGTATGTCCCTTATAATTCTGTCCAGCCATCCATATTTGCCCCTTATAATTATGTACAGCCATCCATATTTGCCCCTTATAATTATGTCCAGACATCCATGTATGCCCCTTATAATTATGTCCAGCCATCCATATTTGCCCCTTATAATTATTTCCAGCCATCCATGTATGCCCCTTATAATTATGTCCAGCCATCAATGTATGCCCCTTATTAGTATATCCAGCCATCCATGTATGCCCCTTATAATTATTTCCAGCCATTCATATATGCCCCTTATAACTTATTTTCTCTTACTTACCTCCACAGAGCTGACTCTCCCTCTCTTTTTTTGAATGGCAGTAACTGCATAGGTTCGGTCACTGCCATTCACAGTAACAGATTTGGTCCTACAGGGCTGTTGTGAAAAGCCCTGCTGCACATACAGTGGCACAGGCTTAAAAAAAAAAAAAAACTAACGAAAACAAAAAAATATCTTTGTCTCGAGAGCCTGATTTTTCGGGACAATTTGTGAGGCGGGCAGGGCAGCGGGGCAGTCCCCTGAAAGTGGGACTGTCCCGCTGGAATTGGGACACTTGGGTGGTATGCAATATAAATAAATAAACATAAATACTATATTATAGGAAGAGAAGGCGCTTCATAGTGCATGGGCTTTTTATTAAAACTTTGAGCGGTAGCACAGTGGAATTTTCATCCCTGTTAAAACACGCAGAGAAAAAAACAGCATACAGTATTCATTGGAGGCCACCGTCTTAGACACACTAGGCCGTATTCAGACTTAATAACACTTGCAAACATTGCTGTGTGCGTAAATTGACTTTCTTTAGCAATATGCATATGCACGAGGCAGATGCATCGGATCACACTGCATATGGAGTTGATTTCTGCATGTACACAACTCCGTATGACAGGGCGTGACTATACTCCGTACGTGAGAGATTACGAAATGTGGGTGGAAGGAGGCATTTAAATTGTACAGTATGGGCTGAGTTAGGCACTTCCTACATTCGCTACGTCCACACAAAGATACGCACAGAGAAGTTAAGGTAGGGCTATTGGATACAGAAGTCAGCTTAATTCTGTCCTTCAGAGGGGAGTGTCATGGGAGTGCACTCGCCATATAAGTGCGGACTTTTGCTATTCCGTGCGTTCTTAAAGTACTCTTAAGTCTGAATCAGGGCCACTACCAGTATCATGTGTTCATCAGTATTGCAACCACGTTGTCCACAAATACCACTTGTAGCTATTTGAAGTAAGAACAAGGAAATTTGTCTCCTACTCCATGCACTTCATCACTGGGGACTTAGATGCACACACTAAGATAATTATATTAGTACACTAAACAGATCCCCACACGTACAGAAAGCAGGCGTCTGGATACGGTCCTAAGCTCAGGGGGCTGACACTCCAACTTCAGGGACTATTTCCGACTGCTCTCTTACCATTTCATATGTCTAATGCAATACTATGGTTATGATATCTCTGCCTGAGCAATTTGTATACCTACAAATATTTAATTACAATTTTTTTTTTTTTGGGGGGGGGGCTAAATTCATAAATGATTGGCTTCATGAACCATCTGTCAGTCTCTGCTCTGATTTTCTGGGCCTCCTGTCAATCTCGGTAGGACACCCATACAGCTGGATGCAAATAAACAATATAAAAACTTCAGACAGTTGTAGTGTGTGGCCAGTCCTCCTTCTGGCCAGAGCAGCTGTGTGTTTCCATTATTACTGGGTATTACAGCAGTAACAGTAATGAAAGCTCTGCAGAGCATTCATTATTTTATTATTGCTGTACTAGCCAGTAATAATGGACTCAAACAGAGTAACTACACCCAGGAGTTAGATTGCATGTAAAATCGGCATTGGATGTCATAGAATTAAATTATTGCACCCGAGTGTTTATTGACTGTTTTATTGCTGTTAAGAAAAATAAAACATTCTGCCCATACATTACAGTTATAATTATTGGTTGATCAGATCAAAAAAATCGATCTAGTCTAGTGTAAGGCCAGATTAAGCGTAGGCATCACAATATCCTAGCTGATGTGTTGAGTTCATTTGATTTTGACCATTAGAAGCAATTCCTATACTGAGGAGTATAAACGAATTTCGGGTGGTACTCTAATGTGGAAATGTGTTGGGTGATCACATTTCACATCTTGGGTTATTCACATGTCAGCAAGGGTGGACATGTAGAAAGCTACTGTAGGTAGTATGGAAGGATGGGGTGCAGTTTTCACTTGATATTTATATAGAAGTAGAACACGCCATAGGGACTTGCCAGGCAGAGGTAAGTTCTGTGCTGTCACCATGTGCCCCTGTTTTTAAAGTAAGGTTTTGAACCCTTTTGAACAGCAGGTGAGAGCTGGAACAGCTGTTGCTACAATTGCTACTAAGCATTATTCCAGAAGTGTACAATTGATAAACCTGGATATATTATTTATTTTTATTATTTAGTAACAGGTTTCTGTATAGTGCCATCATATAATGTAGCACTTTAATTTAAATAATTCACATTCACATCAGTCCCTGCTCTGTTGGTCCTGTAAGGTCCTTTTTTATTCACCTATTATACCCCTTTCACATCACCACCAAAAACCCTGGTTTTTGTCCAATAAACTCGGCATTTTGCAAAAACCCAGGTTTTTTGTGGTGATGTGAAACTGCCACTTCTGGTCGACCTGGGTCAAGATACCCGGGAATGAAACATGGGAAAAAAGAAGAGTTTTTCGTGGGTCTAACACAGGACTGGTGGTAATGTGAAAGCGTCGTAGGTGTTATTTAACATGGGTCTTTCATACATACACATGATTGGACACATTTTCTCGGCGCAGGAATTGTGATGTCATCAAATGTTGCGCCGGCGTGGTCAGTGTGAATGGCGCATTGGAGGGATGAGAAAGTGTGGGAGCTGCTGCAGATACAAGGGGAGGAAGAAATCAAACAGCAAATTTCAGGAACAGTGAAGGACGCTCATATTTATTTGAATATAGCCAAGCTGTTGGAGAAAAGAGGAATCATTAAAACCCAACAGTAGGTTGTCAATAAACTCAAGGCCTTGCGGAAACAATCCGCGACTCCCCAAAAAATTGGATCTGGCCACATAAACTGGCCACTTTATGAGCTCTGCAATGCGTTTTTTGGAAATTCTGCAACTTGTGACACCGTTGTCGTCCTCAATAACAGCCGCAAAGGAGAATTTATCCTAACGCATCAGCGTCAAGACTCAGTTCTCCTCTACTGTTTGAGGACACACCTCTCGATTCTTCTTGTGCGGAGGAAGAAAGTTCCTTTGAGGACAGTTCTTTCACGCAAAGTTAATCCACAGAATGTCAGGCAACATGTGCCCCGCAGCCATCCAGAAGCAGTGCATTGAAGCCATTGGCAAGCCAGGAGGAACCAGAAGAATCCACAAAATTGCGTGGGAATGGTAAGTCCCTTTACTTCAGCGAAAAATGCATTTTTGGGGTACTTTTTTGGCTGTTTTTGATGTCCTTCATAGCTGTCGTAAATGTCCATATTTGTTTCCATATGATGCATTTTTGCCTACAATTGCAGATTGTCCATGATTTATTTAATAAATTTAAATATAAATAGTCCATAGATAAAGTCCCATATTGATATGAATCAGATATAAAAAAAAAAAAAACAAAGTTGAAAGCAATTACAAAACCAGGACCAAAGCCTAGTTGTTATGATGGTGGACAACACCAAGCCTTTCAAGGCGCTGATCGCCAACCCCACAC
>WWET01003290.1:50778-62059 GCA_011038615.1 Limnodynastes dumerilii | reverse complement strand
AAAAATTTCGTTTTATTAAACAAGGGAAAAAAGGTTATAGGAAAGGGTAAATCTAATCTGCTCCACACTAGATTGGGGACGCTCAACCTCACTTGTGTCTGGGTCAGAAGGCTCTAAAACTGGAGCGGTAAAAACTGGTCCTTTTGTATCTCGCAGATGTGCAAAATACAACAGGCAGCGACCATGTGAGGCACAAGGTGAGTGTCAATATCACTCCATTTCAGTAAACACCGCCATTGTCCTTTTAAATGCCCAAATGCATTCTCCACCACCATGCTAGCGGAGCTTAGGGTGTGCCTAAAGCGCGCTTTTTCCGGAGAGAGTTGATGGTGCTGGGTGTAGCCCTTCATAAGCCATCTTCGCAAAGGGTAGGCAGCATCTCCAATGATATGCACTGGGATCTGTACGCCGTTCATAATTTTTGACTTCTGAAAAGCAGGAAAACAGGGGTTAATATGAAACAAGGATTGTCAGCACGTTATACAAGACCTACAGTCTAAACTAATTCAGAACAGGCAATATATTAACATTTTACATGCCACAACCAAAACAGGGCCTGCATCCTAAATACATCATCAGATACTACAAGTGGAAATTGTCAGCATATTACATTTTAGAACCAGAGCTGGGCCTGTATCCATATTACATGTTAGGGCCAGAACAGGCCCTGCACCTTTATATTCCTGCATGCAAAATCCTGTAATAAATTTGGTGATAGTAGAATTTACACACCCAAAATTATCAATTTACCTCTCACAGAAATGTACCAATGTATCCATCTCTTTCCTCCTCAGCCAGATGGTACAGGTCAAAATTGGCCAACACACAGGCATCATGGGAGCTTCCCAGCCAATGAACACATCCGTGAAACTATGGGGGAAAATGTATTTAGCATTCATGTACATCAAGCATGTCAACTTTATAGGCAAAGATGCAATATCATAAAAGGCTTACCAATAATTGTCATCCACAACAGCCTGTAGAATACCAGCCTTTACGATTATGGTAATCCGTGGGGTTCTGTGCCGGGTCTAAGATGGGGATGTGTGTCCCGTCAATGGCTCCAGCACACTGCGGATAACCACGTCTCAAGAAGCCGTCTACTGTTTCATCCAGAAACTGACCGTGAGGTAAAGAGATGAAGCAACACTATGTCAAGCCTCCTCCATGGTGGGATGGGAAGCAATGCAGGGGAGATGAGATGATAAAATGGCCACTGGCTTCTGACATTATCAGTCTGTTCAAGAGTAATGTCCCCTTTAAATTACGTCATTTTTCCTAGCCAATCCAAGCTCCTATTTTGGATGATTGACAGTTTACTACAAGGGCAGACCCGGGTAATTTGGTGGTAATGTGAAAGGGACAAACCTGGGAAATTCCTGGGTTTTTTGGTGGACTTATAACACGGTTTTGAAAAAAACACGGCAATGTTCCCAGAAAATTTCCGGGTAGAAAATACCGGGTTTTTCAGCGGTGGTGATGTGAAAGCGGTATTAGTATGTTTGTAGTGTGTGGGAAGAAACCAGAGCCCCGGGAGAAAACCCATGGAGACACAGGGAAACTTTACAAACTCCACACAGATAAGGTCTTGTCCGAAAAGTGAACACACGACCTCAATGATGTGAGGCAGAAGTGCTAACCGCTTGAGCCTCTGTGCGACCCTAATTAATAGTTTACAAACAAGCAAAAATTATTTTAGATTTTACCCAGCCTTGGTTAAATTTTAACTCATTAACAAAATTACTAGTACCAAATGCCCTCTTTTAGACAGGGTTGCCGACTTTTAAAAGCTTCCCTCCGTTATCTCCCGGAGGGAATCTTTTAAAAACCGCAGATTTATGCAAATCGCCTTATTAAGCACCGCCCCTTGACTATCAGTTACACGTTTCCGGGTTTCATAGGGATGGGAATGGGGCTTGATGATGCAATTTGCGTCATCAAGTCCCTTCCTGACCCTAGCAACACTAGTGAACTAGTGTTGCCAGGAGGGGGGGGAAAGGACCTGAGGCCGTGTGAATTTAGTTTATTATATTTTATATGTATCAGTAAAGTCATTTTTTAATCCCTCATTTGGCTCTAGTGATAATTATATTACCCAGAGGGTGGCCTTTCATATGATCTTTCTGGTACTTGAGAATTTTTTCTTTTTCCCACATGTACTCCCTGGATTTTTAACTAAAATCTGGATATATGGTAAAATTTCCTTTAAGATACAAAGGACCTGGACCGGGAATCCTTTTTGGATTTTTTTTCGGGACTCTGTGTTATTTATTTATTTATTACTCACTTTTTTTTAAAAAAAGGGAACTTTTTTACTGTATGCCGCTTTTTAACATATGTTAGCGCTGTTTTCTTTACCTGAACTATTTTTTGACCTGAGGCCGTTGTTTAATGGAAACCACGAGCCTTGAGTCCCTTGTCCAAATTTCGGGAGTCTCCTGGACATTCTGGGAGAGTCGGCAACTATGTTTTTAGACCAATCATATATACGAGAACCCCCACTACAAATTACAATATTAACTATCGCTGCATAGAGAAATAAATGTGTTCAGTATGAACTAATACGTGAGGCAATGCAAACATTCACTCTCACAGCTAGGGCAATAGGGAAAATATAAACCAATTAGGGCTGTTATCCCTTCAAACGTGGTCTTTAGACCAGAGGTACTTTAGTGCATGTCTAATGTAACCCTGTAATTCCATAGTGACAGTATTATGTAACTGTGACAGTAATTTGAATCAATGTAAAATATAATTGATTTTGGCACATGTAAAGGATAATATATGGATAACAGATGTTATCCCATAGAAAAACAATCTTTTTGTGTTTTCTTACAATGAAATGCAAACATTCTGAATGAAGAAGTGAATCAGGAGACATCTGAAGGGAGTTTCAGAATTGAAATAAAACATTAATATCTTAAACACATGGGTTTCAAGTAAGCAAAATATTACTACAGGTGATAGAACGGGTGATACTTCATCTTCCTAATGTGCAAATGCTTTGCCAGCTCTCTACCTGTGTAAGTCGCTGATGATAAATCTGCTCTTGTCTCTGTCGCAGTTGCACATTCGTAATGTTTAAGGCAGCACCTCGGGTAGCATCTTGTTACATACCAAATGCATTCAGAGGGTTGGTGAGTAAATCTGAATGAGAAAACATGTCTTGTAAATTATGTGATGGTTAGACGTATTCAATCCCTTTCAGCATAATTCCTGTAACGCTGTACTTAATATGCCTATAGGGAACATTGTAAGTAGTTTCCAGAGGAGATGTCACTACCTTTTTCTACATACACATCAAAATCTGAATCTTGCTCTTTATTTTCACGCTGACTTTCACATTACCAGCGCTACACTTAGCATTTGTAGGAGCTTGTGGCTAGAGCATACTTGAGGAAGGGGGAGGGGGAAACATTCATAAGATAATTGTACACTGTAATAACAACATATTTAATCCCCAAAAATAATTAAAAATTCGCACTGCGCATGCCCAGAACGGGAGCGAGCACAAAAAGATGGGTGCACTGCTGCCCATCCATCAGTGTCTGCATCCGTGTGCTCTGCGGTAATGGAACAGGGAGTTTGACAATAGTAAAATGAAAAAAAGGAGTATTTAGCTCATTTAAAAGGTGCAGTAGCTGTGTTATCTGCCTGGACTTCCATGAAAATCTTACAGCATGTCAGGGGAGGATGTAAGTCATAGGCGCAGGTCATTTTCAATATGGAAATGGGTATATTTATTTTATTTTTATTTTTTTTATATCTTTTTATTGAATTTTGTATTTTGTACAGAACAAGGCAAAAGATGACATGTACATGGAAACTGGAAATATAAAATGCCAGTAGCGTACAAGGCAAATAAGTCGGTAATACAAGTATTAGAAACATCTATATACGTCTACTAACACGAAAAACAAATAATTTACCCATGTACAATTGAAATGTTATATGGACAAAGCAGCTTAAGTTTAAAATACAAACAAATACATACGATATAGAAAAGAAACCAAATACAAAAAAGAAACCAACTATCCTCACAGTGCCGAGACCATAAGTAAGTTATGAGGGTCTTTTCCCGAATTTCCTATCCATCTATCAGCTCTTGAAACTTGAGTTACCTCATTACTGGTGTCCCCCCATCTGTATTTAGTAAACTAGACATGTCTATGTTACGCTGCATAAACCAGGAAGTGGCCTCAAACAGTTTGTATATATGGTCTTGTCGGTCCTGTGGCAGGGATTCAATAAACGCACCCCATTTGCGTTCAAACCTGGGGATACCTCTATCTACATCAGGTAAGACTGCCCGTCGCTCCAAATAGAGGAGCTCCAGCAAAGCTGTCTCAACCTGGGAAACCGTCAGGAAAGATGTTTTAATCCAAGCCTGCGTAATAGTCTTTTTCGCCACGGTAACTATGACCGCAAGGAGTGGTATAAATTCCTTTGTCCCAGGGAGGGTCTTCCAATTTGAGAAATCCGCCACTAGAAGCGCTTTGGGGTCAAAGGGCAGGTGTAAGTGAAAGGTATTGTTTATAAAACTTAAGACCTTATTCCAGAACTTTTTAATTTTACCACATTCCCATATATTGTGGATAAATGTGGCTCTGCTCGCCAGACACTTTGGACAACCACCCGATTCCTCACTGGTCATATGGCTCCGCTGAGCCTGAGATATGAATACCCTATGTACAGTTTTTAGATGAACTTCCTGCAAAGCTGTAGTAGATAAGGCTTTCATTATGTGATCATAGGGTTTCAAAATAAAGTCTGGTTCCGAGTGTGCCGGAATGTCTTTAGCCCAAGCCCTTAAGGGTTGTGCCCAAGCCTTATCAACCCCTAGATCTAAAATAACTGAATATAAGTGTCTGATGTGGTAGTGGTGGGATGTGAGAAAGAATAGTATGTGCTCAATATGATTATGTTCAGATTGCGAGGTGCTACGCAGTTGCTGGGCAAAGTGTCTGGCTTGCAAGAACATATAAAAGTGCGAATTCGGGAGAGTATATTTTTCTTTTAACATTTGAAAGGAATATATGAGACCCCCAGGGTCATAAATGTCGCGGATTGCCATAATGCCCTTGTTCCTCCAAATTTTAAAACCAGCATTCGATAAGCCCGGGGTAAAAGCCTTATTACCCCAAAAGGTGGTATATAGTGAGGACTTATAATCACTTTTACATTTCTTATGGATTGTCACCCAGGTCTTGTACATGTCCCGAAATAAGGGGTTGAACAAAATCTCAGGTGGAATGTCTCTAGCAGGTAAATGTAACAGTGCAGCTAGCGAGTAGGGACGAACCAGCTCATGTTCCAGTGCCATATTGGTGAAATGATGCTTATTTAGAAGCCAGTCTGAAGCGTATTGAAACAGGGCACATTGGCTAAATAAGAGGACATCCGGTATTCCCAGACCCCCATCCTTACGTTTTAGTCTTAAACACTGTTTAGCAATTCTTGGCTGTTTGTTCTTCCAGAGAAAATTTGAGAACAGTAAATTACACTTAGCAATATCAGCTTTATGGATTAGCATCGGAAGCATCTGAAGGACATAAGAGAGTTTTGGAAATAACACACTCTTGAGTACAGCTGCTCTACCTAGAAGAGATAATGGTAATTCCATCCATCCCTGGCTGATGTTTGTAATTGTCTTGATAAGTGGGGCAAGGTTAGCTTTATATATGTCGCCTAGTTTGGGCGTGATCTGAATCCCCAAATATCTTATCTGGGAAGTTGAGATTTTAAAAGTTTGAGAGAGGAAAGGGTCCGCTTTTATCTGGGTAGCACCCGATAGGGGTAATATTTCCAATTTATTAAAATTAACTTTGTAACCAGAGAAGGAGCTGAATTTCTGGATACATTGAAGTATAACTGGGATAAAGTCTTCTGGGTGCTCCACAAACAGAAGCATGTCGTCCACGAAGAGACCAAGTTTTACCTCCATTCTTCCTACTCTGATCCCCATAAAATTGGAATTTTGTCTAAGGGCCACCGCCAGAGGTTCAAGAGCTATGGCAAACAGGAGAATGGGTATATTTATTTAAGAAGAAATTGATCTTCACAATGAACTTCTTTTAAATTGAAATGTAGGAATCATTTAATTGTTTTAAATACTTTTCTACATATTTTTTATTATGCCAAAATAGCAGTAGAATGCCACTACTATGCTCTGGTATTGCTGTACGCTACGTACTATCTCACTCCCTCGGATGAAAAACATCATTGTCATGTCCTAGGATCTCGCGGGACTTTGTTGGCATAAAAGAGCAGGTCTAGCACCATTAAAAGACAGATTTACCAAGGTGCGGGTTTATTAAGTGGAGATGTTGCCCATTCTCTAGTATGTAATAGAAAAGCAAGAGATAAAATCTCCACTTTTCCAAACCCGCAGCTTAGTAAATCTGGCCCTTAGTGTCAGTCAGAGTAGACTGCAGCATAATTTTTATGTATAGAAATTGATGCTATTTTATTAGTAGTTATGCACTAAATACATTTTAGTTTATTGTGGGACTTACTATAAATTGCTGCAATGTCACTTTAAATTTAAATTATATGTTGCACTTTAATTTTATTGTTTTCATGACATTCAGTATCCAGCAACCCCTTATTGTAACATTTCATCAGTGTGTTAAAGGGAGTATGCAAGATCAGTGTAATGCCTTTATATTGTGTCTCATGACTGTATACTTCTTGCGGTATATTATACTGGTTTCCTGACAAGTGTGTACAAAACTTATGAATGTGGGATTCTAATGTTACACGGTATGGGAAATAGTTCTATTCATTGATGTTTCAAAGTGTTTTTATGTGTTTTAATGGTATGATTTATTAAATATACATATTTTATGAAGGTTACTCATTGGTGTCTTTCCTTCATGCCTCCCATATTTTGAGTTTATTTCTCAGGTCCACACAATTGGATTCCACCATTTGGACTATTTGTTCACAAGGAATTATGGTCCGGGTTCACAGTTACATAGTTTTCATCTTACGTATGTTGTTTTAATGATTAAGCTACTTCGCGTGCTTACCTTAATACCTTCCTCAGTTCCTTTAGGAGAATTACGTTTAAGACAAAGGGTCTCAAATAAGGTATAAGTGCAATTGCATAGTATAGTTTTTATTGAAGCATGAAAATCTCTAATCCATGGGCATTGATAGAACACAGAATTGGGGAGATCATACTTATGCTGAAGATCCACAAAAAGAGTTAGCTCGGAAGAGTCAGTAAGATCATTAAGAGTCACCAAACCTTGGATGCCCATGCAGAGTAATCTCGAGAACAACATCCAGGAGGGAAGAGGGGGTTGTTATAAAGAGGAATAATAGGGCAAGGTAAGGGAAAATGCTATCCCAGAGAGCCAGAAAATGTGCAATAATGTGCAATAATTGGATGCTGAGAGGATTTTATAGGTCTGGCAGTCCTCTGAAGCCAGAGCAGTGAAATCATAAAGTGAACAGAGATACTAAGTGTCTCCATGATAGACCATACCCACACAGACAATGGCGAGTTCCATAGAGTACATTGAGATAAATGTGCTGCACGATAGTATTGCTGGAAATCAGGCAGACCAAGACCACCCACAACAATAGAATGTTGAAGAAGTTTAAGCTATACTCTAGGCCTTCTACCCTGCCAAATGAATTGCTTAATCTGAAATTGTAAAGATTTAAAGATTGGTACTGGAATGCAAACAGAAAGGGTCTGAAATAGATAAAGAAGCCGTGGGAGGATATTAAGTTTTATGGCATTTTTCCGCCCTATCCATGAAATAAAATAGGAATGCCAATTATCTTGATTTTTTTCATTTGATGTAAATTTGGGGGATAATTAGCTTCAAAAAGATGACGGTAATGTTTGGTAATGTGAATATTTTATTTTCCTAAAATTCCACTTAAAGGGACACAAATTAGATAATTGGACACAATAAACTTCTGAAAGATAAAAATCCAGTACTTCTGTATACTGGGGATTAATATTATACCCCAAATATTGTCCATATGAATTGAGCCCATTTAAAACATGGGGGAAAGAATAAATAGGATGGGAAATAGTTAAAAGTACATTGTCTACATATTAGGCAATTTTATATTGTGTTGCACACACAGGGATACCATATGCGAATTAGAGTGAATGTGTATTGTCAATAGTTCAATAAGAAGTGCAAAAATAGGAGGGGAGTGAGAAAACCCCTCTCACGTTCCATCTGTTGGAAGTGATTCTATTAATAGTTACCGTAGCAGAGGGGAACTGATAAAGAGGTTGAATACCCTGTAAAAATTTACCATTGAAGCCCATTGGACGGCGGGCGTAAGATCGGCTGAAAAGTCGATCTGCGCATGCGCCGGGCAGATGTTGACCGGCGTCGCTACGGCAACGCCCCCAGCGTCCCTACGTTCAGGTTAGTGTAGGTGGGCGGGGGAGATAGTTTAATGAAGGTGGGAGGGCGGGCTAGGCAGTCATACGCTCCTGTGCGAGCGTATGGTCCCTTCCTTACGCCGGCTGAAGTTAGGGTAGCCTTCAGCCAGCGTAAGGAAGGGGGTTTACTTCCCCCGACCCCCCCCCTGTGCGGGCTTATGTCCCCTTCCTAACGCCGGCTGAAGTGAGGGTAGCCTGCAGCCGGCATAAGGAAGGGGCCATACGCCCACACAGGGGGAGTGTCGGGGAAAATGAAAGCCGATACGCTGTGCTTTAGTAAGCACATCGCATCGGCGTAGGTCTGGATCAGGCCTATTGACTCAAGCACTCCAGACATAAAAGGCCATGATATTCTGTCAAAGGATTTTTCTGCATCCAATGCTACCATCAGATCAAATAATTTATTTTCATGTATGGCAATGCACCAAGTCGACGGCCCATCAAGTATTATCCAATGCTTGGTGGCCATGGATAAATCCAGTTTGATCTGGGTGCATCAAATAGGGGAGAATAATATTTAAATGTGTAGCTAAGATTTTGGCATAAATACGAAGGTTCACATTCAACAATGAGATGGCTCTCTAAATGTTTTCATTCTCTGCCAAAAACCAAAATTCACTCTCTGAGAATTGTCTGTTGTTTCGCTTAATTCCTCCAGTGAGTTGCAAATATTATCAACATTATAAATATTATTGCTTTAAAAACATGCAGTTGACATTCTCGCCAAAAACATGCAGTTGACATAAAATGTGTTTAATAAAATGTTCATTTTTTTAGCTGATCCAGGAAATAATATGTATAATCTTTGTACTATGCCAAAGAAATTCATGGTCATCGGTACAGTAGAAGCCATGTCTCAAATTGAAACTATGTGCTGTATATGGCACAAAGAATGCATGCAGATTTACAGCCCAAATTCTCGCTATTACACCCTTCTTTTTTACTGATCATGTTTGTGCTGTTACCATAGACTTGTACTCAACAGTCTTTCAAAGTAATACCTAACTATGAAAGTTGCCTTTTCAAGTCCTCCCATAAGTTAAGGCCCATACTTTGGTTCATTTTGACTTTTGTACATTGTGCAATTAAGCAAAACAGAGAAATATTAACTCAATTTGGCTTCATCCTGAATAATTATCGTATGTTTCTTTACTTTTTATCCATTGTGTATGTTCAATGATTCTGAGATTAAATTTTTTTAAATTATTTAAAGTTTCAAAATTTTCCTTTATTTTCTATAAATTGTGTACTGTTACTGATGTGAAAAACATTATTCAATTTGACTAAATACTGATCACAGTGAATAATTATTTTGAGAAAATCACACCAATGATCTACATCCACATTTTTATTTGTCTTTGTTGCTTACTATTATTTGTTATCAGGTTTTTTTTATTCTTTACTTCATCTCTAGTAGATGTTTCCGGTCACAAATCCCTTCATCCCTTCATTGCCAAAGGCTAATTAAAACTATGTAGCAATAATAACAAAACATACCGGAGCTGTTTTAGCACTAAAACCGAAGAGTTTTAGTGCTTCCGGAATGCGGACGCAACTCTGTATAGGAAGCGAGAAAGTGTCACCCACACAGTCGGAGACATATAGACAGAGGCTGCGGCTTGTTCGGCCACAGCCTCTGCCAATTTCATATGCATTTAAATTAGGGTTTTAATGCTTTTATTTCCAGCATTTATAAACCCATTTAAATGCTGTTTTAATCAGCGACATCAATGCCAGAGCATAGTAGCGGCATTCAGCTGCTACATTGGCAAAATAAGTTATGACTTTTTTTTAAAGCAAAAGTATTTTAAACATTATTTTATGCACAGATTTTATTTAATTATATTTCATATTGGAAATGACCTGCACTTATTAATTACACCATCCCCTGAGATGTATCTTTTCACATCTACTGTACCTATTTAAATGAGAAAACACCCCTTTTCCCATTTAAATAACATGGAACTCCTTTTTCCACTAGTGCAGAGCAGATGGATGCAGGCACAGTCAGGGGTGTGGGTCAGTGGTGAGAACGGCCCTTTAGTAAAAGGGCCATTTTATAATAGCCAATTTTGAATTACCTCTGGTATTGATTGCTCTTGTCCCACTGAGGACAAGCAATTGAAGATCTCGAAGATGAATCTGCAGCAGAGAAAGATGAGTATTTATCCTAACTCTTAACTTAATTATTCCCCTAATCCTCCCCTTCCATTACCCTAGCCCTCCCCATCCATTACCCTAGCACTCCCTTCCCTGAAGCCTGACCATAAAACTCCCTTGTTCACAGCCTGACCATAAGACTCCCTTCCCCACAGCAGACCCTAAGACTCGCTTCCCCACAGCAGACCCTAAGATTCCCTTCTTCGTAGCCAAGCCCTTACACTCCCCTCTCTGTAGCCTGACCCTAGACTCCCCTACCCACAGCCTAACGCTAAGACTCCTCTCCCCGCAACATTACCCTTAGACTAGTACTCACCATAGACTCCCCTATCCAGTCAGATGCAGCAGTTCTGCGATGGTGAGGCGGGTCTGTGGCAGTGCCACTGGTCTGTGGCGGTGGTTTCCGAATTAATGAATGGGTAATAATGTCGAAAAATGTATTCATTAATTAAATCTAATCTAATTGGTGCTATTTTCAAACTACAGACAGCCTTAACTTAGTTTTCGGCTGCCTCTATTTCGGAAACAGCATTTTCTATCCGCAGGGCCACTTTAAGGTTTGAGTGGCCCTGGGCAACTAACATGATAGAACAGAGACAAATCTGACACCCAACAGAGAAAAGAGCAAAAAATGAAGAGCTAAAACAGGAAAAATTGTGATATACCATAATTAATTTTAACTATTACTATGCAGCAATAAAA
>WWET01003289.1:136594-174109 GCA_011038615.1 Limnodynastes dumerilii | reverse complement strand
CCTCCCTCCCATTACCCTAAACCTAACCCTCCCTTCCCCACAGCCTGACCCTAACCCTCCCTTCCTGGCAGCCTGACCCTAACCCACCATCTCCCACAGCCTTACCCTAATTGTCCCTTCCCTGCAGCCTGACCCTAACCCTCCATCTCCCACAGCCTGATCATAACTGCCCCTCTCCCTCTGCCTGACCCTAACCCTCCCTCCCCTGCAGCCTAACCCTAACCCTCCCTTCCCCGCACCCTGGAGAGGCTACTCACCTTTCCTTGCGGTCCTGCAGTAGCGACAGCGGCGGGATATCTGCGGTGGTGATAATTCCGAATGAGAATGGGTGAAGTATGCCGATCGGCAAACTCACCTATTCTGAAAAAAAAATTATTAAGTGAGCGGTATTCAAAATAGGGACATCCGAAAAGGAACTTTCAGATGTCCCTATTTCGAAAAGATGATGTTCTAAGCGGGGAATGCAACAGCATTTAAGCAATTCATAGCACTCATTCAAAATAGACATAACTCTTCATTGTCCTGCAAATTCAAATCAAGCTCAGTGTTTATTTTTATTTTTTTATTTATTCTTTTTCTATTTATATTTTTAGAAAACAATTTTTATTCAAGGTTCGACAGATGTACAAAGACATAGCTTAATGTGAAGCAAACATTCGCACAACATTTCTTTAAACAGTATACAGGAGGCAACACGAATAATACAGAATATGACTGGAGGAGACTGTGTCAACTTATAAACAGATATATAGCTTAAGAATTTAATCTCCTGTCTTAATATAACAGTAAATCGTTTGCCCAACTTTAATTTACACAGCAAGAACTTTCCTCTAGAAAGGAGGCTTACCCGACAACATGGCCTGATAATACCATGTAGTAGTTTGGAAGCATTTAGTTAAAAGTTCTCTGGTGGTATAAGGCAAGCTATTGATGTAATTTAACCATACATTAAAGAATTTGCTTGCACCTTGTTCTTTGTTAAAAGTGGTGTCAATCCAGTCCATCTGGAAAAGGAAATTTAATCTAGACGTGACCATAGTTAACGTAGGTGGTGTTTGGTCTATCCACTTGGATAATATAGCCTTTTTGGAGGTAGCAGCTACATAAAGTGATAATCTCCTTTCTCCTCCAGATAGGCAACGACACATCTCTGGAGTGTATATGTTCCAAAAGACCCATTCACTAGTAATTTTGAAGTTTATTTTTAAATTATCAGTATAGTCTTGAATAACCTTCCAAAAACTCTGAACAGTAGAACAAGACCACAAGCAATGTGTAAGGTCAGCCTCCGGACTTTGACATTTATAACAATTAGTGCTTTGTGAATATCCTATAACATATCTCAATTTTGGAGTTAAATAAGCTTTCTGCAATATTTTATAAGACATCTCTTCATAGGAACTGGAGACTAACTGCTTGTTCATCTTCGCATACACTTTAAGCATATTGTTGAGAGTCAAATGTGGGAAAACATCTGTCCACTTGTTTAGACCTTTTTTTTATCTTCATTGAATTTCATAAGGGTTCTAGTGTGGGAATATATTAAGGAAGTTGAATTTTTTTTGTAGTGGATTTTATCATTATCTCATCAGGATCTCCTCCTGGGGTTTGAGAGGGGATTTGTTCTAATACCTTACGAACAAAACTAGCTGCATGCAAATAAGCAAATAGTGGTATTCTCGTGTCTGGGAATTTAGATTGGAGTGTGTTATAGTCATATATTTGTCTAGTGGTGAGGTAGCAAAAATGTAAAATTTTATGAGGGCCCTTAGGTTCCCAATGCTTGAATACACTAGGGCCAAGTCCTGCCGGAAATTCCGGGTTTGATGGAAAAGTAAGAAAGTCAGAATGGTCAGGTGAAAGCCCTATTTTTTTCCTGACTTTTCGCCACGCTTTACATGTAGAGTATAACAGCGGGTTTTCCTTTAATCTTTCTGGCCAGCTTGTTTGTTTCAAATGTAATAAATTAATAAGATGGGTCTCTGGGCTAAAGGCTTGTTCCAGTTCTATATTGATATATATATTATCTCGCTGAATCCAATCTATTGCATACCTATAAATTGACGCTAAACTATATTCCTGAACACAAGGTAGGTTAATTCCTCCAAGATGTATCGGTTGTCTTAATTTAAACAATGATGTTCTGGTTCTCTTGTTGGCCCATATGAATATTCTAAATATTTTATCTAAGAAGGTGCAATCTGTTTTTGTTATCAAGTAAGGCAACATTTGAATATAATATAGCAATTTGGGAAAATACACCATTTTAATTAGATGACACCTACCAAATGGCGAGAGTGGTAAGTTTTTCCATTTTTGTAATTTCTTATCAATGTTTTGATATACTCCCGGAAAATTCTCTTTATATATCTGCGCCGGATGTGTTAAGATATTTAATTCTAAATATTTAAGGGAATTTTTTGTCCATTTGAAAGGGAACTGCCAGCGCCATTTTTTCTGTTCCTCTGGGAAGAATGCCAATGCCATGGTTTTATCTATGTTAACTGTAAACCCTGATACAGTTTTGAAGTCTTCTAATTTTCACAATAAAAATGGGATAGCTTTCCTAGTATTATGGACATATAACAAAAGATCATCGGCAAAAGCTGCCACTTTAGTTTCTTTTCCTTCTATACCTTCCCATTCCTTTAGATGGAACAAATGTCTGATAAATGGATCAAGGGCAATGTTGACGAGTAAAGGTGAGAGGTGACACCCTTGTCTTGTCCCTCTGCCTAAAGTGAACCTAGAAGTATTTAAACCATTTACAGTAAAAAATGCCTCTGGTGTGTCATATATGGCTCTAAATGTCCTGATAAAAGTGGGACCAAAGTATTGAAATTTAAATATTCGGATTAAGTGGTTCCAAGAAATCCAGTCAAACGCCTTATCGGCGTCAAGGCTAATTATAATATTGGATGTTTCTTTGGTTTGGTGTGTATGAACCATTGTCGCTATTAGTTGTGTTATATTCTGTATTGAATGTCTGCCTCTAGTAAAGCCTTTTTGGGACAGGTGAAGTAGGCTTGGGAGGATAGTTTGTAGTCTTAATGCCATTATTTTGGTAAAAAATGTTATGTCCTGATTCATTAAAGATATAGGTCTATATGACTGAACTTTTGTTGGGTCCCTATTCGGTTTTGATAATACTATAATTCTAGCCATGTTAAAATCTGTTGGGGGAGGGTTCCCTTCCATAATAAAATTGAATAATGTAACTAGATGAGGGATCAAATGTGGGACTAATAATTTATAATATTCGGCCGGCAGGCCGTCTATTTATAGTTTTTATCTGCTCTCTCTCCGCTATCATTTAATGAAAGAGAAATACATCCATAGGAATCTCATGTTTCAAAGTATCAATGCCACAAAAGTTACTTTTTATGCTTTCCATTATGTCAGCATCACAAGTCAGCGGCTCCTGTCGCTCTGGTCACGCGGCAAAAGGTGCCACATCGAGTATTGTCCTTGTGTAGCAGCAGTGACCTCTTCCCGCGAATATGTTTATTACTGGTTGGCCGCAAGGTCCCCTCCCATGAACCTCCCATTTTTTGTCATGCCTTTCTCAATGCCGCCTGTGGGTTACAGTGGAGTAGGTGGATCTGGGTCTGGGGGCAAGAAGGGCAAAATGGCTAGAAAAAAGCGGTCCAGAGTTAAAGGGCCTTTCAAAAGTTCGTGGAGTCTGATGTGTCTTTGTTTTCACATTCCCCATTGGTTCCGACGCAGGCTCCTGGCAAGCAGGCCCAGGACGACTATGGTGAGCAACCAAGTACATAGCGGCAAGCGGTTCTGACCGATTAACGTTTCTGGTCTGGTGAGTCACCTGGACCAGAGACGGCTTTATCTTCTGCAGGGTCAGTTAGCTCTAGCTTAGGGTCATCTGAGTCACAGATTAAGCCAGGTAAGCTTATGCATTTATTGAGGAAGACGTTAAAGGGTTCAGTTAGTATGGCCCAGGGGCAGAATGTAAGGGCTAGCAGGAAGTCTGAGAGTAGGCTCCTGAAACCCACAGGCCCTCCCATGATTTTGTGTGCCAATTCTGAAATCCTTATTTATACCTCATCCAAGACAGACATGCGTCAGCCAATGCCGGGTTATGGCAGGTGTATGACAAGCGCTTTAGTTTCTTAGTTTACTTTGGGAGCCCGACCCCTCCCCAATATGGCCGCTGCACACTTTTCAAATGGCAGGAGTGTCTTAATACAAACCTCCTGAGTACACATATAGCAAATGGATCTGGACTCGCCTACATGAGGTGCCTTGACGCTGGGCAGGTGAGCTTAACCCAATATAGCTATATTGTGAACCAAACCTCCTTTTTATGTATGTGCTGACACATAGTGTTATGTCATGTTTGTATGGAGCGCCGGACCTCTCTTTTGTTCCTTGATTTACGACGGCCACCCGAGCATTGCCTTCGGATCTCACGTTATGGAGATCTGAATGCGGGTAGCTCAGCCAGTGAAGTGGTGGAGGGGGGCATCCTTTCGGAAGGCTGCCTCCGGCCCCGGGCGCTCCTCACAGTTTCAGCAGAGCAAAGGGAAGTGCTTTGCATTCAACTTTACCAAGTGTACCAGAGGTGTCGGTTGTATATTCTGGCACCTCTGCATTCGCTGCGGAGCCCCCCATCCCAGAAAAGGTGGCACCTCTGCTGCCCAGTTCTCCTCTTGACCTCATAAGCCCTCCATCCAATCCATGCACACAGGGCTCAGGTCCTAGAGCCACTGTACAAAGCCAGGTCCCCCATCAAAGTTAAAGCAATGATCAGCTATCATAACCGCCAAAATGCTAAGTTGCTAAAGAAAGTTTTTATGTTTGGTTTTAGGTTGCCTACTAAAGATTTGGCTACTACAGGTTTGGCTAATACAGGATGCTGCAGGAACTTGAGGTCGCCAGGCAGTTCTCTGATTTAGTTCTTAGTAAAGTTATGGAAGAAATAGTTTGTGGCAGGGTGGCTGGCCCATTCCCTTTATCAGACTTAGTGTTGTCCCCCCATGGGGGTCATCCCTAAGCAAACCCAGAGTATGTTCCAGCTTAGTCAGCACCTTTCTTACCCAGAGAGCCGGTTAGTAAATTACACTATCGACCCCAGGGTTTGTTCAGTTATGTACCAGTCCTTTGAGTCAGTGGTTAGCATGGTTAGGTCCATTGGGGTGTTATTGGCTTATCTAGATATCGAATCAGCTTTCCATTTGCTCCCCTTACATCCTGACTCAATCAACTAATGGGTTTCAGGTTGGAGAAAGGTTTCTTCATTGATATATGCCTACCTATAGGTTGCTCTATATCCTGTGCCCTATTTGAGAAATTCAGCTAATTTCTTCACTGTTGTACCCAGGTGGGTGCTAAGCATGAGTCTCTGGCCCACTATCTGGATGATTTCCTCTTCCCGACTCTCACGTAGTCGAAGGTGTGCCAGCAGGCATTATTTCCAGCACGGTCACTGTTGACAAGACAGCGAGGCCCACCACTTGCTTGTCATATCTCTAGATAGAAATTGACATGGGGGTTGGTTGCTACAGGCTGCGGCTGACAAGGTGGTGAAGCTGCAGACTGCCCTCTCTTCTTTGCACTCACGGCGCAGCGCAACTTTAAAGAATGTCCAATCAGTCTTGGGTCTCCTAAACGTCACGTTTCAGGTTCTCCATGGGCAGGATTTTCTGCTGTCATTTGGAGCGGGCAACGGCAGAAGTTAAAAAAAAGGACACCATTTTGTGCATTTATCAAGAACCATAAGGGAAGACATGGCTGTTTGGTTGGTTGTTTTGGAGGAATTTAACGTTGTAATTTGGCAGAGCCCTACTGAGTCCCATTAAGAGTTACAACTGTTCACGGATGCATCAGGAGTGAAGAGTTTTGGTGCTTTCTTCCAAGGTCAATGATGTGCCGCACCATGGCCTTTGGAATGGGTGCAGATGGGGCTTACAGCAAACTTGCTGGTTTTGGAACTTTTCTCCATTGATGTCATGGTAGAATTATGGGCTCCAGCTCTTAAGGATCGAGATATTTTGTTTTGGTGGAACAACTTGAGAGTGGTCCAGACCATCAACAAGCAACAGGCCACATCTCTGCCGGCTGTTAGGTTACTTCGGTACCAGGTTTAAAGGTGTTTGCAGTTCAATATCAGGTTTAGGTCGCAGCACGTACCAGGGGTGGAAAATGGCATAGCTGATGTCTTTTCACATTTTGATTGGCCCAGGTTTGGGAAGCTGGCACTGCGGGGCTCAAGGGTCAGTTGTATTGTGCCCCTGTCATCTCTGCCAGGTTGTTTGACCAACCTAAGGACTCTGGCGAACAGCTCCCTGGCCTCTAAAATGCTTCAGACCTACAGGCGTGCATGGCAGCAGTGGGTTGCCTTCAAGACTAATAGGCGTCACCGGGATAAGCCAGATAGGTTGATCATGTTAAGGTGGTTGTGGTCTGAGTACCAGTCAGGGAGATCAAAACCATCTATGGTGGCGTGCTTAGCAGATGTGTCCTATTTTTAAAAGTTTCATGGTTTTGCTGACCCGACTAAAGATTTTGTCGTCTCACATCATGAGAGATTGACCACTGGGTCAATTCCAGTTCTAGAAGAAGGGGCGCGCTACAACTACCTCCAGAACCTCTACATTCTAGACTTAAGTCTGCGGGTGGCAAGAGGGCTGTTTTGGTATCAACTAATTCAACCCCGTGAGCACGTTAAATTACAAGTACAATCGTGTGGGAATCTGATCTTGGTACTAATCTCTCTGTAGATAAATGGGAAAAAATGTTCAATACCACTCACAAAATGTCTAAAGGTATTAACCACAAAGAAATGCATAAGCTGTTGAATAGGATTTACCTCACACCAGATAGGCTGCATCGGATCTAGCCCTCCCACACTATATTCTGTTGGAGAGGTTGTAATCAGGCAGGGCATATTTTTCATATATTTTGGGACTGCCCTTCCATGCGCCCATTATGGAATTCTATCCTTGATCTGGCTAACAAGGTAAACACCTTAATCTATACCCTCTCCAGAACTAGCCATACTACATCTCCACCCTATACATCCTAGGGCATATCCTGATTGCCACCTGGGTGGCCATAGCCCAGAACAGGCAATCTCCTGACCCTCCCTCCTTCGCTAAAGTGCTTTCCAAAATCCATTATCATTTCTTTATGGAAACAGAGGGCATGCCATACTCTACATCTACCTTCTCTCCTATCATTAAATGGTTTACATGGTATGAATACAAAACAATTCATTAGGGAATGTCTTTGATTCCATCACTACTCGATACAGATCCAATTTAGTCTTAATGAATAGTTATAGTTTGTTTCAATTTGTGTGATTTTTGTGCCAATGGTTTCTTCCCAGTGTTGAAGCTAAACTTGTTTTATTCTGTAAATAGCAAACGTTGATGTTGTTATATGTCCCTCTTTTTAGTTTGTACTGTACCGCTTCCCACTCCTTTTCTTTCTGTACCCATCCCCGTCCTTTGAAAAAATAACAAAACTAACCTAAAATTATTGATGGAAAATAAAAAGTTTTAAATAAACAACTATGATAATTAAATAAATAAATAAATAAACAGTAATTCAGAAATAGTACAGTCTAATGCTTTATGATAGATGATATGGAATTCTGCTTAGATGGTTAGTTCAATTTATAGAGAATGGGCAAATGGTTAATGATGAGCCACACAAACGTTATTAAAGTCTCAAACTTAAGTCTACAGCAGGTATTCCATTGCACAGCAATAAGGAGTACTTTTAAAGTACTGTTTCTTGGTGATAAACTTGGTGACAAACTTTATGAATGTACAGAGTTGGTGGTAGAACAGGGCAGATGTCTAAAGTTCAATAATGCTATGCCAAATAGTATTCCACTGCCTAAACCATATTGAGGTGGCAGCGTGGCTGGCCCTTTCTCTCCTCAAACTTAGTCTTCTAGAGTAGTATCAAGTATTAGATGTGTATTCCGCTAAACTTTAGTGCTTTATTTGTCTAGAGTGCAGATGGCAGTTTGGTTTGTAAACTTGAAGCGATTTAGTGGGTATAGTCCTTAGATACATACTAATTGCCTGTGACTGACAACCGCCTTGTCGGGACCCTACTAATTTAGATGCTCGCGGCAGATAGTAAAATATCACCTAGTTATTGCAATTGCAGTATCATTATTATCAATCACTGAGACAGTTGAAAAAGCAGCAAATATTGGGATATAAAATAATAGTCGGAATGTTAAAATTAACTGCAGATCAGAAATCTCTGCTGTGTTTCTTCATGTGTTCCATGGTTACATCAGAGAGAGAGTACAGTGTAAAAAAATTGTATTTTGAAATGATCGAAGTGGAAATTTAGAAGTGGTGGTATGGACATTTAGAAGTGGTGGTATGGACATTTAGAAGTAATAGAAGTGAAGGGAGATTTATAGCTTTTCAATTAAATCAGTTGGAGAAGTGACAGTATGGCATACCCCCGTATACCCCCTCATTTCGAGTCCTGTTTTGAAGGTAGAATACTACAGTAAATCTCTGTGTATTTCCTCTAGATGACAAAGGAATTTAATCCTTTGAAGAGCATTTAAAGTTAAAGGTACAAAAGTCTAAAATTAAGATGATTAATTTTCCCGATGGAAAATTGACTCATGACAACTGTGAATTTCTAGAAAACATTGTAGGTCTAGTAAGTGTTATCATATTCAAGTGATTAACATTGGGATGCCGTTTCTGGTATGAAGAGCCAGTATTCAATGAATTAAGCTTTCGGCTGCACCATTCCTGGATGTATATTAAAAATGAAAATCTACATTAAGTAACTGGCACAATATTGAATGGTCTATTTTTTACAAGGTACCAGTTCTGGTTAGGGTTAGAATGTGGAACAGGAAGGATTAGGGTTAGGCTCCAGAAAGGGGAGGTTTAGGTTGCAGGGTGAGAATAGTTACGGATAGGGGAGGGTTGACCGTATCTGTATAAAATTGTGAGCACTAGATTTTATATTTTCAAGTCAATGCACCAGAGTTTTACCATTTAATTCTCAACATTTTCCTGACAGCTCCCAAAACCTCTTTGTTCCTCAGACTATAGACAAATGGATTTAACATTGGGACCACAGCAATATAGAGTAATGACAGCCACTTGTCCTGATCTTTGTCATGATGAGACTCTGGTTTAGCATACAAGAAGATGACTGGTCCATAGTATAATGCAACAGTGGTCAGATGTGAGGTGCAGCTGGAGAAAGCTTTTGAACGTCCCCCTGAAGACTGGATCTTCAGTATGGCAGAAATAATATGCACATAGGAGGTTATAGTGAGTGAGCAAGATAAAAAAGCAAAAAACAAATCATCAAATAACATAAGGATTTCTCTGCTGGTTATGTCACTAGTAGTGATTGTATATAATGGTTTAAGGTCACACAAAAAATTGTCAATATTGTGTGAGGAACAGAATGATAACCTGGATGTGAGGATAGCATATTTCATAGCATTTACAGCAGATACAAGCCAGCAAGAGGCAGCCATTATAATACACATTTTCCTGCTCATGATTATAAAATATTGTAGGGGCTTACATATTGCCATATACCGGTCATATGACATACAGGTCAGGATGAGCATATCACAGGTACCAGATATCATAAAACAGAACAGCTGAGTAATACATGCAGGAAAGGACATTCTATTGTCCTGTGTTAATATTATGGACAACAGCTTTGGGAGAGTACTTGAGACATATACAATATCTGAAATAGACAGATTACACAGGAAGAAATACATTGGAGTGTGCAGTTGAGGCACCAGACAGATAAGTGCAGTAATTAAAGTGTTTCCAATTACACTGATCAGATACATAAGAAAGATTCCAAAGAAGAGCACAAGTTGTCCTGATTTGTAGGAGACAAAAGCTATGATGTAGAATTCAGTCACTGTTCTGTTTGCACATTCGTCCATCCTGACTGAACTGGTGACAGAATAATAGAACCAAAATTAGAGATGGCAAATAAAAAAGTTGCTTTAAAAATGACATTATCAGCTTGAGTGTTATATTATATTTATTATTGAAATAGCTATTTATATACTATATTGTTCTTTAAAAAAAAAAATATGTTGGATGATGAATTATTTAATGTTGGGTCATTGAAATCTTTCATATGCAAAAGTTTAATGTAATATAATATTATTTTTTATTTGAGATATCCAGGCAATTCTGTTGAGCTGCAACCTATTATTACCATCATTAATGTAAAAAAGCCCAATCTATGCTTATCACCATAAAACAGATTTACTTCTGTACATTATGTGTCCAATATATTATATGGCAACAAAGAGTATAATCAAACTCTAATTATAGTTTAAACTTTAGTTTAGTTTACTTCTACTCTACTTGCCCACTGCTTCTCACAATAGGATCTATTTACATTACATATAAGTCCTATATCTTGTATGACTGTCAGTCATCACAACAATTTCTTTAAGCAGAGAAGAAAGGTAAACCAGACCAGAATACTGGCAGTAAAGCTGGCTATACACTAGAGCGATTATCGGCCCGATCCTTCAATTATCGCGTAAGGGCCCGAATTATCGCGCAAGTGTATGGTAACGATTTTTCCAACGAGAATCCAATAATTGTCCAAAAAGGGCTTCTGAACGATTATTGGATCTTTTGACGTTTGATTTAAAACGATAAAAAGCACCAGATTTTTGAAAAATCGCGTAGTATATGGGCATTTCACGATAATTGTTAGATCTTCGGCGATAAATTTATGGTGAAGTAGAGGCGTGCTTATGCAAACGAACCGTGACATTTAACGAAGCGCCTTGTGCATCACAAGCTGTGCGCCATGGATTTGTTGCTGCAAACTATATAATGAACTTGGACATTTCATGAAGCGCCTGTGTTGCTGCTATAAGTTGCTGCTTATATATGGAGTGAATTATGAGAAAATGAATCCCTTTTCTTTAGCCATTCCTTCGCCCAACATTTACGACGGCGACGAATATTTGCCGTTTTTCTCTGTTTCTGCTGGGTTAAAATAACCATAGAAAGGGCGAAGATTCCAAGACCTTTCGTATTCGCATCCATCTTGCCAGCAAAGAACAAAGAGCAAACAAAGAGCTAGCTGGCACAGGAAGTTATATTTATACTTCCTATCATCTACATTAGTCAAACCCACATGCTAATGACTGCCCTTTATGTAAATTTGCAAAGAAAATCGGTAAAATAAAATTGTTGTACTGTGTATGACCATAAGCGATATTTTACACCAAACAAAACAAGACCAAAAATCAGCATTTTTTAAAACTTTAGAACGATTATTGTATGCAACAAATGTAATGTATGGTGCCGATATTATTTGGCCCTGTAGCGGAAAAATCTGCAAGATTATCGCTGAATTCATGCGATTTTCGATAATCGCTCTAGTGTATGGCCAGATTTAATTTGCTCTTACTAAAGCCTATAAAAAGAGTGTTTGACACTAATACTAGTAATAAGATTTCTTTGCTCAAAGTTACCTTAAACTTAGTGCACTCCAATTCAAATTGCAAATGACATATTTATTGTAACAACAATATACACAATTAATGGAAGCAAAATGTTATTAAAAAGTAACAATAGACAACATTCAGCACAAATGACATAGACATATTAAAAACACACGTGTGATGAGCACCATAACTAATTATTTACAATGTAAATACATATATTGATATACATAGCTGTAATGGCCATAGACTGTCACCTATGCTCAAAAACTAAAATCTGACCCTACCTTTTATGACCACATAATAAATGCAATGCTAAACTAATGTTTACTATCGACCATGGAAGAGTTCCTTCTCTAGTGATGTCAGAATTTTTTATGATTCGTCAAACCTGCATTTGTGCATGCCTGAAAGAAAATCAAAGATTCTGACATCGGTGCTCATCAACAGCCATAATATACACATTACGGACCAGATTCAGAGCTGCGCATCCGTGTGAAATTCACACGAATGCGCAGCGATTTAGTGCAACTGCGCATGCGCAAAAGGCGCAAGGAAGTCGGATTGCTGGCGGACTTTAGTGTATCCGCATTTTTATTTTTTAATAAAGGGGCACTTGTGGCATATTTATTTTATTTTTAAAGGGGCACTTGTGGCATATGTTTTTTTTTTTAAAGGGGCACTTGTGGCATATGATTTTATTTTTAAAGGGGCACTTGTGACATATTTTTTTATTTAGAGAGGGGCACTTGTGGAATGATTTCTTTTTTTTATTTTTATTTTTGTGGGGCACGTGGAGATTTTCAGATTTTTTGGGGAGAGGGCACTGTATGTTTTTTTTTAAATAAATGGCCATGTGTAGGGATTTGGGGCAGGGCATGCTGGCGATAGTAGTTTTAACATGCCTTGTCATTCATGGGCATGCTTGTGTCTGTAGTTCTACTAGCGGCAGTATGCCCTGTTGGCCGGGATTTTATTTATTACATTTTTTAACATAGGTTGCGGTGGGGCAGGCGGGGGGAGCAGGTTTTTTTTTTACTTAGGTTAAAAAACAAAAAAATACGGTCGGAGCAATTAAGGCTCCGACTAGTTTTTAACTAGTCGGATGTGCCTTGCACATCCACATACTACTCTGAGTAGCACCCTACGTGCAATTCAGAGTGGGCTATAGGATGCACGTAGGCAAATTAGCTTGTGTGATTCCGCATCGCACATAGCCGGAACTCTGAATCCGGTCCCACATCATTTTCAAATCCATGTCTACAGCACATAGCACTATCTTGATTAATCATGATACAGCTTAATACAGTTTTAAATATTTTCTTACCAATAATTTTAACATTTATTCCTTCTTTCATTTATTTTTTCTCATTTTTTTCTTTGCTTCCTCTACTCTACAATTATATATGTGAGGATATCTCTGTATTACCTCATCAATGAAATTTTAGATTCAAACCATTATCAGAATAAATACTGATTATAATATAACAATAATTATTTTTTTTACTGATTTATTTCCCCCAATTGTAAAGTTAAGATTGATTAACACTTTGAGTGGAATAGTCTGAACACATAGGTTTCTGATTTAATAAATGGTTAATAAATGTAGCATGCACTATATCATCATTTGCAATAGTTACTTTCTTTTTTATCTATATTGGAACTAAGGGCTATTATTATTATTTCCCCCTCCCCTTATTTGATGTCCCCTTTTGAATATGTACATAAATGACTTTAAGAAAACGAGCTGTTAATGAAACAAATAATTCAAAAGTAAATCAAAACAATCAAAACAGAGAATTTTTCTTCAGTGTAAACATCTAAGGCTATAAAAGTTAAGATGGGAGAGAGGTGACTCATGCCCTGAGAAAACCTGACATAGGGCCAGATTTACTAAGCAGCAAGTTTGGAAATGTGGAGATGTTTCCCATAGCAACCAATCACATTCTAGCCAACATTCTCCAGTATGTAATAGGAGAGTGGGAGCTAGAATCTGATTGGTTGCTATGGGCAACATCTCCACTTTTCCAAACCCGCAGCTTAGTAAATCTGGCCCATAGAGCGAAACGCACGTTGGCGTTTCACTAGTCCACCAAACCTTTAAATATATTCACACACAGAATTGCCGATAGTTTGTGCTTAAGCCTAAATATAATGAGCTCCCCTTAGTGACATACTTAGCCTGTTCGTTATGAACTTCTCCTAATGTTAAAGCAAAAGTTACTCATATTAAATATCATATGTAGTATCAAATGCAGCAACTAGATACTATTGTCGCCACAAGTGTACACTAAATATAACCACAACTCTGATACTAAGTTAAAAGATAAAAAGGAATGGGCAGTCTTGATTTATCTACACTAATTAATCATAGTGTTACAATTTTATTGGAGAGTCAAGATAATACATTTTACATATAGGCTTACTTGTGTGTCACCCATTTATAATAATACATAAGGTGGAGGAGCATATAGAAAGTGCACGGAAATTGCAAGAAAGACTAATTCATTCTTGAACAGACCTATAGACCAAAAAATATAATAGTAGGTTTTTGTATTTATAGCACAGGAAAAGTGATTTTTCTGGAGGATTAAATATCTCCATTAAACCAAAAAGCTCTGCAATGAATTTAGACAGCGTAGCATATAAATATTAGTGGATTAAAAGGTGGATGGTAGTTTTTGCACATTTTCTTTTTTTAACAATATTTTTTCTTTTTTTTTAATAAAAAATGCCCCTGAGTGCCCAAAAGACACCTTTTTCTTTCTTTGAAATAAATTGTTGCTGTAGGAGCCTGCAGTTGATTGCCAGCAGATAATTGCTAAATGTAACAATAACTTTCTGCTATGCTATTGGAGAACAAGTGGAACACAGCTTCTCTCTTCTACACTTGCTGACTCTCATCACAATAGTGTCTCCATACAGAATGATGGCATTTGGAATATTAACATTTCTAAATGGAAACTGTTTAACAGCTTTAATTTGGAAACCTGGGGTTATTATTTAAGGAGAACTAATGTTTGTTAAATAATGTAATAAAGCAACGACAAAGACAAGTCAGGATTTTATAAAATATGTATTTTGGAATATTTATGTAATTTAAACAACACAGAAAAGGACAACAAAAAGACAACCCACTCAACAGATGCAAAACTCTTTTTAGAGTACAATCATGCAAATACCAATGACTTCAGAGGCAGAGGTTAAATAATGTAATAAAGCAACGACAAAGACAAGTCAGGATTTTATAAAATATGTATTTTGGAATATTTATGTAATTTAAACAACACAGAAAAGGACAACAAAAAGACAACCCACAAAACTCTTTTTAGAGTACAATCATGCAAATACCAATGACTTCAGAGGCAGAGATCTAACACAAGAGCTTCTAAAATGAGAAAGTTGTTGAATGTTTAGGATGAAGAGTTTGGCACCAGAGGTAATGAACAAGAATATGCTCCGTTCTACAGAACATGAATAATAATGTTTATATCAAGGTGATACTTTCATATATCAACATATATATAAAGAACGTTTAGAAATAACTCATAAAGTAAGTATTACATTATTTTCATGTTTTTAAACACATATTTGATTTTCTCTCAATCACTTTGCAAAACTCTATTCTCAAAATCAAGGAATGCAAAATAATTAATCACAAGAACAAGTAATTCTTCCTGAATTAACATGATTTCCACATTATTTTGAGTGACATCATTAATTAAAGTTTAGAATTAAAAACAAAGTGTATATTTTAAAGTGCATTGTCTATTCTCTTCTTGAGGATAACAACTACAAAAAATGTATATTAGTACTGTTCACTTAATGTTAATTTAGCAAAAATTAACACTGTTACACCACTATTATTATTATTATTATTATTATTATTATTATTATTATTATTTAAAAAAATGACAGAAAAATGTGTGCTGTAACAGTTTTCATCTTCTTTGAATTAAGAGTGAACAGTGCGAATATAATTTTTTTGTAGTTATCTTTAAGAAGAATATAGACATTGCAATTTAAAGAAACATCTTTATTTTTGTTTGTAATTTGAAACATTAATTAATGATGTGACTCAAAATAATATGAACATTATATTAATTCAGGAATGTAACAGTATATTATTATAATAGCCTATTCAATATAATTACTAAGGTCATTTCTACACTTTCTTGTGCATATCACTTCTTATATGCTTATATGTCAATATTTTGACTTTACTAGATTAACCAGGACACTGCATATGATTGCTAATTATGTGGATGGCTACTATTTCTGTGTTACCTGTATCATTATCATGTCAACATAAATGGACTAAGCGTTTGCACTGTCTGTGCTAGCAGCTGTGGCTACTTGTTGCTGTACGTTTCTTATTTGTTTTGACACTTTATTTCACCTTTTTATTTGGATTTATGTTATGTCCTAAGATTATACCGTTTAATACTTTGCTGCATCCACGCTATGACTGTGGTCTACAATAAAATGACATTGTTGCAAATACATAATCTCTGAGTATTTTTTACTACTATTTGTGCTGGCTGAAGGCTGATTACCTTTTTGTGCTATATGACTTTTTGAGTCATGCACATCAGTGTGTATGTATGTGTGTGGATTCCATGTGGGTTCCTTTATTGCGATATACATTGTACACAATGATTGAAATAATAATAATAACAGTAATAATAATAAAAATAATAACAATAATAAGCTTTACTTTCCTTATACCTAGATGAATAATAGACTGACTTGTGTCTTAAAACATTAAAGGAGTAAATCAAGAAATCAAACATAAAATACTGGAAGTTAAAGACAAAACAAATATTTGTATAAATAACACATTTAAATAAAGAAATAAAGAGCATAAACCATATTTTCTTTGACTCAAAATTGAAAATGTGTTATAGGTTAAACTTATCAATGTAAATTAACAACATAAAAAGCACAATGGAAATTAAAATGCATAAAGCATGTTTATACCAAGTAATAATGGAATCTTGACACAGCCAAGCAAATTTAATTCCCCACAGATTGAAATGATTAACATTCCCCATATAGAAAAACTGAATGCAAGAATCAAATACAAAATCCTCTTGCTAACCTATAAAGCCATAGACAAGACCGCACCTGCATACATATCCTCACTTCTCTCAGATCATCACAAGATTTACAACTCTCTTCTGCACTTCATAAATGCTCTGATTCCCGGTTACAGGACTTCTCCCGGGCTGCACCTACTCTCTGGAACAGCCTTCATCGCATATTAAGACTATCCACTACTCTACAAACTTTCAAGTGCTCCCTTAAAACTCATCTCTTCAGACAAGCTTATCAAATTCTTCAACCTTCCTATGTTTTTTTTTTTTTTTACCATATTAACAACTGTTTTTTCCTTTCTTTTACATTATTAACACAAACCTGCGCACTCTCTCTTTCTATTTTAAAATTCCCTCTTCTCTGTTACTAACACTGCTGTGTTGCTGGATCAAACAGAGCATTGAGAGCACTTTTACCATACACCCTGGCTGGTTCATTGTGTGATATAAAGCACATGCCCTTATGTATCAATCCCACTGTCCTATAGAGTGTAAGCCCGTGAGCAGGGCCCTCCTACCCACCCAGTCTGTTTGTTATTACCTATTCTTGTTATAATGATTGTTGACATTGTAAAGCGCTATGTAATCTTCTGGCACTATATAAAAACCTGTTAATAAATAAATAATAAATAAATAAATGTCAGCCAATGCCAGTTTTATAGAAATATATTAAAAACAGAATGTAAACTGATGCAGCAAAGATTAGATTATTTGGTTTGAATCAGAAGCATCACCTACTCATTCTTATTAATAAATTGATGATTGATTCTTTATAATCTTTATAACAGGGTTGCCAACTTTTAACAGCTTCCCTTCAGGAGATCCCTGAGGGAAGCTATAGCTGCATGCAGGGGGCAGGGCTTAATGACCCTAAATATTACTTACCCGTTTTTTGCCGTGATAGGGATCGGGACTGGGCTTGATGGCGCAGATTGCGTCATCAAGTCCATCCCTGTCCCTAGCAACACTATGCTAGGCAGGGGGGCAGGACTTGAGGCCGTGGTTTCCATCAAGTTTCGACACTTAATATAAATAATGATAATAAACAAATGTGATCCCATAGACAAGTATGATAGAGAAATCTGAAAGGCAAAACAGTGGAAAAAGGCACATATAACATATATCCCTCTTCTACTGTTAACAGCGCTATTGGGTCTCAAAGAGTAAAAAGTATTTATTTAGAGCTGTAAACAGGATGTACTGAATAGATCATACACAATGGGAAACTTAAAATATAATTTATAAAAAAAATGATGAAATGAAAACCAATATCAAAACTTATGAAAAAAAGTTTTTATAAGCATTGTTATGCAAAAAAAGAGAAGAGAAGAGTCTGAAAAAAAGTCTCACCTGTCACTAATGGATTCTGTTGTGTGAAAGAAGTAGTTTAGGAGAGCGTGCAATCCGTGTTCATATAATGCAGACAGATGAAATCACCATATGAGGAATGTATGGAGTCCGTTAGCAGGATCCCAAGGGCCTGACGAGAAGGTAGCTGCCGGGTTTACCCTCCACGGGCAATGACGGCAGAAAGTCTCTCTCTGGCTCTATTGTTGTTAGCCCTCTCGTGGTGTGTCTGAGTTGAAGAGTTTGTATCGGTTTGCTCAAGTATCAAATGTGCCAATTGCCGAATCTTTAAATGGCACAATTTTCAAACCATATAAAATATTGCATGCGTGTATATCTTATATATTAGCACCTATTAACCACAGTGCATGTATTGCAGATGGATTTTGAAGTATTATAATTATAAATGGCTGATAGCGATATTTTCCCATAACTTTCCCATTGTGTATGATCTATACAGTACATCCCGTTTACAGCTCTAAATAAATACTTTTTACTCTTTGAGACCCAATAGTGCTGTTAACAGTAGAAGAGGGATATATGTTATATGTGCCTTTTTCCGCTGTTTTGCCTTTTTGTTTTTTCCCTATTATCACACAAACTTGAGTGTGACATTAATAGCTGCTCTTGGGTCCATTCTATATATTCACTTTAGATTTTACATTTTTTATGCTGACTCTAGTGCTGTGATTTGGTGCTATATGGTTATTCATTCATTCATTTAGCACCTCAATAGTATTTACTGATAGAGAAATCTGATCTCTAATTAGATGTCCCCCCCCACTCTCCCAGACAGGTAGAAATGTTATTTACTCAAATTAATATAGACATAGAAACATTTATTTTATTTCTTTCATAATGTAAGTACCGGCATCACAGTAATACTATGTGTCTATCACATAATTACTTTGTCAATTTTTACAGGAAAATACCTCATAACAACTGATTATTAAATTAATGTTTTTATGACAGATTCATCAAAATACCTAACCATATCCAAAAACAAGAGGAATGCTGGAAATTGCATTGAAGGTAAATAATAAAATCATAGCTATCATGTTAGCTTTATTAAGCATTGCCTGTTTTGTGGGAAATCAATGTATCCTATTTATATTTATTGGGGCTGATCCAGAGCTGCACTTGCACCTAATTTTAAGGGCAAAACAAAACAAGTGTAGAATTGAGCAACACCATGTTACAATGTGAGGGGTGCAAATTACCTGTAATC
This sequence comes from Limnodynastes dumerilii, assembly GCA_011038615.1. Classification (NCBI taxonomy): domain Eukaryota; kingdom Metazoa; phylum Chordata; class Amphibia; order Anura; family Limnodynastidae; genus Limnodynastes; species Limnodynastes dumerilii. Next base: position 154,980 of record WWET01003289.1, on the reverse strand, counting down.
ATTTTGCATGCAGAGAAAATACTTTGCTTTTGCACATAGAACACACATACTGTAAAGCTTTATGAGTAATCTGTAAATTAGAGCTAGGAAATGTCACCTCTCATCTCTAATCATAGAATTCCATAGTTTACATTTGCTTCCCTTTTCACATCAACACACACACACATACACACACACACACACACACACACACACACACACACACACACACACACACACACACCTTTTAAAAAGTGACTAGAACACAGTAGTCTATGTTTCTGTTTGCATTTTTGTTCCATAATATTCAGTACTTACTGTATTCATGACCTCAGACATCACTGTTTCACCCTCTGTTGTGATTGTGTGACTAGGAATATGAAGAGAGCTAAACTCTTCAGGGATAGAAACAGAATGTCTCTGAAGTATTAGTCTCACAGTGATTTAGACTTGTGCATTATTAGAATTTATTAAATAATATAGAAATTGAAAAACAACTTTATAAGAGTTTCATGAGAAATGGGACAAAACAATGTGCAATTCATCCAATTTCCAACTGCTAGAAAATCAGAAAAGAGGCTAAGGGTCTCATTTACTAAGCTTGATTTTCCCGCAATTTTTTTTTTTTTAAATCGCAGGATTCATTAACCGATGCTTTTGACAGGCGATTTATAATCGCTGTCGGTAGCCATCGATTTTTCAAGGTGTAAATCGCTGTGCTTTTCTAATCCAAACGCATCATGGTTGAAAGGCTTAGCATGGCTGCACTGATGGAACTTCAAGGAATGTTAAGCATGTTTAGCCCTATAAGCATGCTGCGCTGTAGCCGGTTAAAAAAAAAAAAAAACAGTTGAAAAAACATACATAATATACATTTACATACATGTCAGAATAAAATAAACATTTACTATCCATAATATTTCCCCATACCATATAAAATTAACACAGGTGGCCACACTGTTTTGTACAAAACTTATTGCTAAGTTAAGTGTGTTACAGAAAGAGAAAAAAAAATATTTATGACTCACCGTTTAGCTGTCCTCTTTCTTGGGAAGAGTTGCTAGTAGTTATTCCTTTCTTTGCAGTTAATCTTCTCCTGTTGATTGAAGAATCTTGTCCGCTTGCTTGGAGAAGATGATCTGGTCCTTCCATCTGCTCCTCCTCTGGTACTTGCCCCGACGATATGCTCCCTCCTCTTCTTGGGCGCCGCTACTAATGACCATTCGGTCAGTAGAGGGCACCCATTTATACAAATTTTGACGTCATAAAACACTAAAGCGCTCACTAGAACCCACTAATGTAAATTACATCATAATTTCTATGCTGAGCCTTATAGTTCTATCAGCGCAGCCATTATAAGCATTACAACCATGCTGCGCTTGGCTTTTGGACAGAGAAAAACACATGTCAAATATATTAACACATGTTTTTCTATTCAAGAGTGAGCGGCTTTCAATGAAAGCGCCCCACACACAAGACACTTTTTTTGCAGCACTTTCCAGATGAACTAAAGGCAATTTAGTAAAATCGCCTTTAGTGAATCTGGTGATTAGTATGTTTTATATGGCAAACAGCTGGACGATTTTTGTCCAGTGATGTTTGCCTGGTCGATTTTGCTAAAGTCTCAAGTCCCGGGACTTTGCCTTTAGTGAATACGGCAATTGCATAATCGCCGGCAAAGTCCCGGGAGTTTGGGCGCTTTTAGCAAAATCGAGCTTAGTAAATGAGGCCCTAAATCCCCAGAAATCTACAGAAGACATATTGGATCAGATCCATTCTTACTATAAAGTGACATTTCATATACATTAAGATTGGAAAACATCCCCCTTTGGTAATCTGCACATGTGGGAACATCATAGTACCAGAATTATAGCCTGGTAAATACTCCGATGGTGGGGAGGGACAGGGCAGGAAGCAGAAGTGCTCTCGCTATGAGGAAGGGGAGAGTTATGCAAAATGTACAGTAAGAGCTGGTTTCCGCTCCTATGTACAATACAGTAAAATGGAAATATAATGGTGAGCTATGGTAACTTTGTATGAGCGAAAAAAGTTACCTACCCTCACCCATATGGCATATTTAGGGTACATCAGATCACATGTGCCATTGCGGTTTGAATACGATCCATTATTATTATTATTATTATTATTGTTATTATTATTATTATTATTATTATTATTATTATTATTAATACTATTACTATGCTACTCTTCCCGCTCCAGGTAATGTAGACCATACATGCAAATTAAATTGTGCAGTGCCCTCGGCTGTACTCAGACTTCCGGGCTGCCCCATTTTGCATGAGGATGGTGCAGAAGTCTACAGCTAGGAGTCTGAGATGGTAGAAGATGTCTGCAATCCAACTTCTGCTCTGAAATCACAAAACCGCTAAATTCCGATATCTAACCCCTCTCCTCCAAGTCAGAGACTTCCATTGCCCTTACCCTGCATTCATTTTTCTCACTTCTGCGAGCGTAAAATGGAGATGGTTAAGAAGTCTGGATTACTACACATTTCATTGTAATACTAAGTACATCTTACTTGGAAGTGAATTCCAGCAACACTGTTGTATTCCAATCGGGCATCACGAGCACATGCAAATATGAAGAGGGCAAAAACAGATTAAACACATTCTAGCCACATGCAAAGATGGGAAAAGTTGAAAATCTGGATCTGGTCAATTAGTCACTAGTACCTAGTAATTATACCGCTTTCAGATCACCACAGCGCAATAAGCCTGGTTTTTCAATCTGGCTTATTACTGGGTGAATTGTCGGGGCCAAAAAAACCCCTGTTTTAAGTCTAGCTCTGACCCAGGAAATTCCCGGGTCAGAGTCTTTCACACTACAGGGTTGACCCGAGAAATTCCGGGACTCCCTGACAGTGTGAGGGGGCATGCGGCTCCCGTGGAGGAATTAGCAATAGTACACAAATCCCTCCAATCAGGGATGAAACCCAGGGTCTGGTGATGTTTATGCGTTCCAGACTTCAGGCTGTAATTGACTGCAAAGGATTTGCAACAAAGTATTAAAAAGTGAAAGTTTGATTTAGGATTGTTTAGTTTGTCCCATTTCAAATCCATTGTGGTGGTGTATAGAGCCCAAAATATAAGAATTGTGTCGATGTCCCAATATTTATGGACCTGACTGTATATTTCCTATCTAAGATACTTATTTCATAACTTATTTCAGACAATGGAGCTGACATCACCCATTCAATTCACAGGATAAGTCATAAACTCTTTCTGTAGGACATTGAATGGGTGACATCAGTTTTATTGTCTGATCTCTACATGAAGTCAATTGCTGCTAATTGGTAAACTCGAAAACTTAGAATATCATGCAAAAGTTTCTATTAATGTGCTTTGATACAGCACTTTAAGAAAAACTTCTTTTCTTTTTTTGCAATTTCCTTTTGAGGCTTTCCCTCCTTGTGGAGGGTGTCAATGATACTTTTCTACACAACTCTCAGGTCAGCAGTCTTCCGCGTTATTGTGAATTCTACTGATCCAGACTGAGAGACCATTTAAAGGCTCAGGAACCCTTTGCAGGTGTTTTGGAACTTGCTGATTAGAGTGCGACATTTGGAGCCTACAATATTGAACCTTTTCACATTATTCTAATTTTGTGAGATTCTGATTTTGGGGCTTTCATAAGCTGTAAGCCATAATCAACCAAATTAAAACAAATAAAGGTTTGAAATATGTCACTTTACATGTAATGAGTCTATATCATATATTAGTTTCACCTTTTAAACTGAATTACTGAAATAAATGAATTTTTGCACGATATTCTAATCTTTTGAGTTTCACCTGTATATCAGGGGTGTTGTTTATACTTCAATATATTTTTTATATACCACTTGCAAGAGGGGGTGGAAGCAATATATTTGCTACTTACCTTATCCTTTGCTCCAACTTGTACAAAATACTGTATTTTAATCTTATTATTGATGTAATTAAATTTTCCTGTAATTTAACATTGAAGAGAAATTTTCTTTAATCTGAAAATAAATCTATAATAGCATAGTAAATTAATGTTGTTTATGGAAATCAATTGGAATTCCTTAATACATCAGAATTTAAAAACTAAATCAAAGTTTTACCCAATTAAGTTTAGAGGGAATTTCATCGAACTTTCCTTGAGCTTGTAAAGAAATATTTTTTTGGGGTTTGAATTTAAACAATTTATCATTCCAAGTGGGAAAAAAAACATTAAAGGATTAGCAAAAAATAAAAATGTCATTATTTAACAAGCAAACAAGGGAACTGGGATTGTTCTGATGGACCGTGATAGAGTAAATATGTAACAAAGGCATTGAGACAATTGGAGGATGACCAATTCTATAAAAAAAATTGGATAGAGATCCTACTCTTGAATTTGTTAAAAGAGCTGGATTTTTTTGTGAATGATTACCAAAGGGTTGACTGTCTTAGGAGAAATTCAATTATGTGAATAATAAAACTCCCCATATTGCAACTTTTTCTTACCTTCCAAAGAGACCTTAAGACAGCTTTAATCCCGCAGAATGACTCCCAGTCTGAGGAGCTGCCACTTCAATGGTTTCCTAACATTTAGATTGTCATATAAAAAATGTGTACCTCTCTTATAATCTTATCTAAAAGTTCTACAGTGGTCCTGAATTCTTTAAAAGACTTTTGTTGGGAATCAGGTTATAACATTTGTTCCATCAATGTACAAGCATTATACTCCTCCATACCCCATAATAGGGGACTTAAGATATTGAAGGAAATTATAGAAACTGAGCCTCACCTTTTTAAAGATTAAGCTATCTTTTAGATAACATGTGCCCAGTCTGTTTTGGAAAGAAGTCACTTCCTGTTCAGAGGGTTTTCTATTTACGAATCATCAGGACTGCAATGGAGACAGTATTGGCTGCAAGTTTCACTAATATTTATATTGGAAACTGCAAGTGAGACCATATATATTTATCTGATTTACCAATAAATATCTTAATATGGTATACTGATGATGTACTGTTTATTTAGGAGGGTTCACATTCTGAATTTGATGAATTTGAGGGTACATCAACTGAGGTTTAGGATCTGCCAATGACAAAATCTGATTTGGGGGGGAGTGCGGAAAGCTAAAAACAGCTACTTTACAAAAAAAAGTGGACTCATATAGTTATCTAGAATTCCACAGTTGCCATTACAAAAAATGTAAAACAAATATTCCATATTCCCAATTTGTGCATCTGCAACAGAATTGTTCTGATTCTATGTATGATTATCAAGCAGAAATGTATATGAGAAAATTTAGTGAACAAATTCATCCACCATCTTAACTGTGGCCGTATCCGCACATAACTCACCCTTCCTGCCCCTCAACCCGTCCCCATTTTAGTCCTCCTCGGCTAATATTCATCCCTCCCCTCACCCACTTCTATGTAAAACCTCTCCAAGGCAACCTTGGGCATTAGCACGCCTTCTTCTGCCTAAACTACTTTGTGCGTTCTTTAAAGACCGCACAGCTGTATATGTCCATACGCTTTGGGCCGTACTTTACTCCTTATCAACAGGCCGGTGAATCACATGCAGCCCGTCCCGAATCTGAGAGAGATACTGGGGGAGAAACATAGTAAGATAGTTTAGTTAAAAGAGAGGGAAACATGGGAAGAGAAAAAGGGGGTTGGAAGAGCATAGTGATTATCTGCTTCATAGTTTTATTTTTTTCACTGTTTATAGGTACATAGTTGTTGTTTAGTTCAGATAAAATGAAATTTGGCATAAGGTCTCCTGCTACATACCTCACATTTGTATACTATAATATTCTATTACTCTCAAACCATTGGGTGGCTACCACATACAGAAATATTAAGCCATATATTTACTAGTACTTATACATAAAGCCTCCAAAATAGACTGTACACAGCACATGCTTCCAAACAATCTTACACAAAATGGAGATTGCTCAGATCATTTTATGGTGGTTGCTCAAGCATGGTTTATTACAGGTAGAATGGCAACTTGGCTACTGATTAATAAACAGAGTGCTGGTTTTCCTGAAATCTCTGCATGTTTACAAGTTTAAGATCTTTGTAGGAAAATGGGGGACGGGGAAACTGCATGAGCCCCTCTTAGTTTCCCTCCACCAGCACTAGGCTTTATCAGTCTGGGCTGCAGGATCCATAGAGGTAGGATCTACAATGTGGGGCACAGGACACACCCCTTTGGCAGAACCCCTTTAGTGCAAAGATTAAAAGATTGGCAACTATGCAAAAATGTTAGGTCCTGTATGTATAATTTACAGCAGTGTAGGTATAAGGGAAAGGGAAGCTGCCTTACCCAGTATATACAATAATGTAATACATTTACATTTTTATATTATTACCTATACAAACAACAATACAATAACATTATATATATAATTGTGACTCTCCTTCATTCTGAATTTCTGAAGTGTTGTGCATTACATAGAATGCTCTCTAGCTCATAGGCCTTATTCAGAGATGTGTTTGTTCAAAAGTGCGTAATTATACGCACGCATGTAGCAAGCCAACACCCACCAACACCCATGACACTCCCCTCTCACGGCCGTGCAATCGTAGACATACGCCTCCATAGACCACCTCTAACTTTTGTGTACTTACGTGTGTATATGTATGCGTTTCTATGTAACCGCGCCCTCAAAGACTCATTTAAATGCCTCCCCCCACCCTCTTGCATGTATCTTTTCAGGTACGTATTTCAATCCCACCCATCCGCACATACATCCCCAAGTGCGATTCACAGGGCCGTGTCTAAAGCACTTACGTGCGTATAATCAACGTTACTTACGTAAATAAAGTTACTGCGCATGCTCAGTTAAAACGTACCTAAAAATACGCACGCAACTTTATGTGAAAATGAATCTATGAATACGGCCCGTTATTACCACACGTCAGGGGTCAACAAAAAAATAAAAAATTAATTAAAAACTGTGGTGCATTAAACTAAAACCAAGCCTCTAAGTTCAGAGCAACACTTAACATGTGTTAACATCTTTCTTACTTTCTTTCTCTTTCTTTCTTTCTTTCTTTCTTTCTTTCTTTCTTTCTTTCTTTCTTTCATAAGGGCTGCAGGATATCTTTCATACTATAGTGGAACACTCAGTGTTATTAAGTAAACATTGAGTTTGCGATGAAGAAAAAAAAGTTGATCTTTTTACAGTCTTACACACTTAAACAAAATAATTATTTAGATGGGTTCCCTAAAGCATAAGCAGACTGTCACACCAGAGTGTTATACAGGAACCTTTCCATAGTTCAATTATTAAAAATAAAATAAAATTACAGTTTCACTAAATAAAGTCAACCTACAAATAAATTAGAGGTACAAGAGAAAGTTTTAGGAAGTTTATACATTCTGAAGGTATAGCATGAGAAACAACTTAATATTCTGCAGCCTTCAGAAAGCTGTGGCCTATATTATTCTAGAGGTGATTTTATTTTTGTTACATGAAGCCCAGGACCCTTCTGAATTGGACCATTTTCCTAATGACAACCAACACTTCTTTATTTCTTAAAGTATAGACAAATGGGTTCAACATTGGAACTACCCCCATATAAAGTAATGACACCAACTTGTCCAGTCCCTTATAGTGTGTAGAATCGGGCATAGCATACAAGAAGATGATTGGTCCATAGAATAATATAACTGTTATGAGATGAGAGGTGCAGCTGGAGAAGGCTTTAAAACGACCATCTATTGAGCAGATCTTCAGTATAGAGGATATAATATACACATAGGAGGTTATCGTGAGAAAAAATGGAAGAAAAGCCAAAAATATGTTCTCAAAAATCTTAAATATCTCTCGACTTCTGGTGTCACTAGTGGTGACTGAATATAAAGTTTTCAGGTCACAGAAGAAATGGTCAATTTTGTGTGAGGAACAGAATGATAACATGGATGTGAGGATAGCGATAATTAATGCATTGAAAGCCGATAAAATCCAGGAAGAAATAGCCATTATAATGCACACTCTTCTACTCATGATAAGTGGGTACTGCAAGGGATGACATACTGCTACATACCGGTCATATGACATACACGTCAACACAAATATATCACAGACAACACACCATGCATAGAAGTACACCTGAGTAATGCAGGCTGGTAGAGATATCCGCTTGTCCTGTGTTGCAAGTATGTTTAACAATTTTGGAAAAGTGTTAGAAACATATATAATATCCACAACTGAGAGATTACACAGCAAAAAATACATTGGAATCTGTAGTCGTGGAAACAGGCAGATAATCGTGGCAATCATTAAGTTTCCAGTCACACTAACCAGATACATCAGTAACACGGCAATAAAAACTTCTGACGATGAGGTGGAGAAAGCTAAGATCTGGAATTCAGTTTCCGTACTGTTTGAACACTCATCCATCTTTGTGTAAAGAAAGATTAGTTATTTAGTAAAATCCAATTTATAAAGGTAATTATTTAGTATTGGCTGCTAAATCTGCAAGCCCCGTGCTGTTTCTCTGGACAGCACATATCTGTGCTATTTATACCTTTACCCCATAAAGAAATATTACAGTTATTTTTAACTAAAAACTCTTAAAAACTTTATATTCTTGCTTATTACTACTTACACAGAGTAGAGCAGGTTCAAATCAGTAACTTAGTCTTAATTGCTATCTTTTAAACTATGGATCATATATAAGTTGCCTAAACATCCTCCAGTTGTAAGAATCTTCGCATTTCAAGCATTTTTATTCAGTCCTATTTAAAAGTGAAGGTGAAAGGAACTTATTTGGTTATTTAAATGGATTTTTTCTCTTATCAAAGCAAACAGAAAATTAATGCTACTAAATTGTTCATTTTATGTAGGATCATGTGATAAAACTTTTCCACAAAGTAGTTTATTATTTCTTGTCTTTCTGCAAATCTTGGAAAACGATTAAGCCTTAAAAAGGAATGAAACATTAGGTATATTTCTCCCTTAAAATGTAAATACATAACAACATATGCAGTCAATGTGAGAATGCTTTAATATTATAAATCAGTTTCCTAAAAATACAAGGTTAATGGATTAAATCCTCCCTCTGATGTTTAAAAATCAGGTACCAGTTGCTAAGCAATAGAGGTCACAAAAGATTGCTATATAACCACTGGCACTCAGCAGTCGGCATAATACAATGCGGGTATCCTGAACACCTTGTTTCCATACATCTACACTGGGTATGCTATTGTGAAACTTTCTTCATATATTTCATGTTTTTAAAGATTTTCTTTATTTTTATTAAGAAAATTTACTGGGTGACATTTTCTATCTCCCCACATATACTACATTGGCTAATGAACTGATGGAAGGAGAGTACTGTGATTGACACTGACCAACCATCAAACGGAGAGCTGTGTATTGAATTGTCTACTCTGTTGGACCCTATGTCAGAGCCAATGAACACACTATAATTTTGGGAGCAGCATTATTTTTTTTCTGTGATTTTGAAGCAATTTATGAACAATTATATTCAGCCGTTTATTGCTTTCTTCGGATTAGATACTTACGAGATTATTGGGAATATCGACAAATATCAAGGAGACTTTTTTCTGGTTACCTGCTGGAAAAAATTCAGCCATTCAACCATTTTGATCTGGTTTTATTGTGCACAAAAATGTTTTACTAATCTCTGCTGCTACTGATACTAGGATACCTAACATACTAATATAGGACCTGATTCAGACTTAATGAGCTTGAAATTAAGGGGCTGATTCAGAGTCTCGCATCCGTGTGATTTTCACACGGATGCGATGCTTTTTGAAAGGTCTGCGCATGCGCTACATGCGGAAGGAAGTCGGATTGCTGGCGGATTTTATGGTCTCCGCCCGCATCCGATTCCGACTGCAAAGGGGGTGTGCCAGGATATTTAAATGAGAAAATGTTCGGTTAAAATGGATGGAAATTGTGATTTCCCATGAAATCATGCAGCATGGGAAATCACAATTTCCATCGTGAGACTTTGGCCATTTCCCACGCTGGCAGAGGGTATATATATGACCCAATGCCAGCCAACATGTCATTAGCGCCGGGGATGTCCTGCTTGCAGGACATAGTAAGCGGCGCTCCAATAGGGTTTTTTGTTTTGCCAAGAACACCCCATTGGATTAAAAGCTTAGAAGACTGGACCGGAACCCCCATCAGAACAGGTAAGGTTCTTTTTATTTATTTAATAGACACTTTTTGGGGACTTTTTTTATATTTTAATTTTTGGTAAAGGGGATTTATATGACGCGATTTTACTGTATATTTAATGTAAATTGGGGCAGGTTTTTCTTTATTATGGGGCATTGGTGTCTTGTTTTGTTATTTATTAGGGGGCATTGGTGGATTCTTTTTGTATTTATTAGGGGGCATTGGTGTTTTGTATTTTTATTTATTATGGGGCATTGGTGGCATATGTTTTGTATTTATTATGGTGCCCCGGTGGCTTGTTTTTTTTATTTTATTATGGGGCACTATTATTATGGTGGCATGTATTGTATTTATTTGTGGGGACATGTAAAGGCTTTTTTATTTTTATGTAGTGGGCACAGTTGGTTTTTTTAAAAATGACAAAATGGCCATGGTCTGTTTTTTAAACAGGGCATGCTGCCGATAGTAGTTCTACAAGCGCTAGCATGCCCTGTCATTCATGGGCATGCTTGTGCCTGTAGTTCTACTACCTGCAGTATGCCCTGTCGAATGGGAGGTTTATTTATTTATTTTTTTACACATGGGCTGCGGCGGCGGGGCGGCCGGGGAGGGAATGTTTTTTTTTTTTAAACAAAAATTTGGAGCCACTAAGGCTCCGACTACTTTTTACCAAGTCGGATGTGCCTTGCACACCCGCATACTACTCTGAACAGCACCTTACGTGCTATTCAGAGTGGGCTATAGGATGCACGGATGTGCATCCTTGAATAGCCCGTAGTCAAATGAGCATGTGCGATTCCGCATCGCACATGCTCGTAACTCTGAATCAGCCCCTAAGGGAGGAAAGTTACACCTAAACAAAACCATGTTGATTGCAGGGGGAGTCAAGTTAATTGTAGTCTTAGCATGCAGGGATATAGCTTTGAATTGCTTACTGCACACAGATACTGACCAGCTTCACTTTTACACAGTTTTTTAGACTTGAGCTGGGAAACTTCACCTTTCAACTATAATACTGTCTGCAACAGATAAAATATGACTCCCCTGAAATCAACATGGTTTGGCGCAGGTGTAACATTCCTCTCCTGTTTTCAAGGCCAATGTGTGCAACTGATATTTCTATTAATTTAATAATTTACCCTAAATGAATATAAATTATTTAAAAAATGTTTTAAAAAAAAGGGAAAAACAATGCTTAGACTGACTTGCACTGTATTGAAATTATGACTGCTTGGCCAATTCACCTTAATTGAATGAAACAGGTTATATATTTTTTGCACAGTGATAAAAACAAGGCTTCTGGGGAGGGTGACCCCATGAACCAATAGAAAACGGAAAGAAAGGTCTTTGCAATGTCCTGTTGGATCCTAGCAGTCACATCCATTTTACGGAATCAATGTAAAATGGTAATTTCGCTAATCAATCAATTATTTTATTTTGCCATCTTGATACGGAAATGCTACTTAAAAGAGGAATATATCCATATGGTAATCTTTGATCTGTATATAAGCAGAAAACGCTTTTACATTTAAATAAGTAAAACATTTTATGCTTTCAGCTTTTGCAAATACAGCATATACAGAGCTAAATTGTTCAGCGTTAAACTAGTTACACACTGCAACATTTTCCTCAGATTAACAAGTGTTTGGAACAGTGTCTTATAAGTGTGTACACTTCCACAATCATGTTTATTTTAACAAAGTACATTGCATCTATTCGTTTGGTTTGATTTACTGATTAATTTGATTTCATTTTACTGATCATTGATGAAACAAGGTAATTGTTTTCTTTGCATGCAGGGATATATCTTTGAATTGCTTACTGCACACAGATACTGACCAGCTTTACTATCACACTGTTATTTAGACTTGGGATAGGAAACATCACCTCTCAACTCTAATACTGTTTGCAACAGATGAAATATGACTTCCCTGCAATCACCATGGTTTGGCCCAGGAGTAACTAATTTCAAGCACTTAGTTAAGTCTGGATTCAGCCCTGGAACATTAAGTTGTGTGTAATATCTTTTATTTTATGTTACGTCTTGTGAAAATGAATGCAGTGTGTACCCAGCTTTAGGCTATATATAACAAACCATATCATTCAAGTAGAAGGTGTTTACTGTTGATTTACGTATTTACGTATGTATTTATTTATTTAATTAATACAATGTATTATGCTTTGTTTGGTGCATAAACTTAAGCTGTATGTTTGTCTTTTCTTCTTGTCGTTGCTGTGAATGATAAAAGAAAATATATACACAGTATAAATAGTAATTTATGTGGAGATTGCTACAGACTTAGTGTATGATATATAACATTTTTTATCATAAATATGTGCTAATAAATAAAAAATAATAACAGGCATGAGAATAACTCAAATTGTAAAATAGTGCAGCAAGACAAGACATTTCTCTCTTTGATCAATTGCCGACTAGAATCTGATGTCTACCACATAATGAGTTATTAAAATCTATACTAGAAATTCCATGGTGCTAACAGTTTATAATGTTTTGTAGTCACAAAATGTTACATTTAGAAACTAAATGCTCTAAATGCCCCAAAACCTTAAATTATCAAGCCAATTTATTATTATTATTATTATTATTATTATTATTGACTATTTCTATGAAGAAAATACATTGGTGGAATCACTGTAAGTAAAATGAGAATAAATGAAAATGATGAAATAGCCAAACCTTTTGTGTCTAGTTCCAGAGCACAGGTTACTTAAGATGTCAGCATAGAACTGGTTACATTCTTCTATATATGTACTGTTTTATGATTTCTATGAGGAGAAATATGTGAGTGGTTTAATGGCCTTTGGGATATTACTATTATTCCTCAGTGGAATTAGTCTCACAGGTAACTCAGACTAGCCGTTGTATCATTAGTGAAATCAATGGAAAATAAAATATTTAGAAAATTGTACAGTATTACTTGTGAAAAGTAAAAAAATGTGTAGGGATGTGTATAAAAACATCCAGGATAAGCGCTGATGCACTCAGTAATGTAAAGGGACTCCTTCCATTAATGGCTTTGTACTTTATATTTATGGAGCAAATGGCTTCCTCAATAGGTATAACATGTATTATGTAGTGTTGATTATCAGAATTCCAACAGTTAACCTGCCAGCCAAAAATAATTAAATAAAATAATTCTATGACAATGTATAATGCAGACGTTCCTTAAGTGCATGACGTGGCACCCTGGGGTTCCTCATCGTATCCAAGGTCATGTTACCCAGGAAGCCAATGTGCCATAAGGAGCTGGAAAAGCATGGCAGAAGAAAGAATAGCAAGAAATACCAAAAGATAAGTGGAAAAAGTGGGATCACTTTTAGACAGATGGAGGAGGGGGCCTTGAAAGATGGAGTAAGGGGTCTGGAGAGATGGAGCAATGGGTTTTGGAGAGACAGAGTAAGGGGTCAGGAGAGAGAGCAAAGGACATGCAGAGATGTAGTAAGGAGACTGGAGAAATGGATTAAGGGTCCTGGAGAGACGGAGGAGGGGTGACTGGAGGCATAGAGTAAGTGCAATGGAGAGAATGAGGATGGAGAAATATCCCGTATTTTGTAATGTGTAATAAAGTTTTGAAAGCAATAGAGAAGTCCAGTTGCAAGAGTATTTATTTTTTTGTTGTTGTATGACACCTCTGGGCTCTATTTATCAAAAAGAGAGTAAATGACAACAAAATTTGTAGTTGTATTTGTAGTTTTCTCTCTCCCTCTCCCTCCCCCACATAGTTCTTAACTAAATAAAAAATTAAATTGATCTGTGTTTTTCTAGGCTTAGGGATGTGTTGAAAAAGTTACCACTGTTATACACTATAAATGTGGTCAAATTAGTACACTAGTATCCCTGATGTATAAAGAATAAAGGGGTATTCAGTTTGGTATTGGAACACACTAAGTGCCTATGCGAGAGAGAAAGAGAGAGAGAGAGAGAGAGAGTCTACCCCAAGGAATCCTGTTGTGTCTTTGTCTTTGTTGTGTCTTTGCTCTTTATTGAGAATGTCCATTGTTATTTAAACATAAAGCAAAAGCCTATATATTCATCATTCAGTGCTCATGGGTTTATTTCTTAATGTATGTTCTTATCAAAGATCACATAAGGTTCACCCATTTTCTTCTATTGACTAGTCAAGCACTGCCTGTGTACTAATGTCAGCAATCTAGACAAACATGCTTGTATTGAACTGTACAGTGCCACCAAAGATTTATTTTATAGACAACACAGAAGAAAACAATATTTGGGCTGATCCAGACATGAAAATAAGCCTGATGGCATAGCATATCTCAGAGTGATATTGTGCTAGGCATGCACAGACAGGATGCTCACTCAATTACCTGTACATGCGATCCAGACTGGAATGTAAGTCACTGAAAGACATTCCAGTCTGGATCATCAGCACTTCTCTGCGTAGCTCCCTCATTTCTTATTCTCTGACTTATCAACCATTATCCTAGGCAATTTTAACATTCCCATTAACAATCCTCCTTCTCCTGATGCATCCGAGCTTTTCATATTAACCTCATCTCATGGCCTGTGCCAATGGATTGATTTTTCTGCTCATAAAAAGGGCAACTGCATTGATCTTGCATTCTCAAAACTATGCTCAGTCACGGGTCTTAATAATTCTCCTCACCCTCACCTTATCATCTGCAAACTCTCCCACACTATTTGTAACTCTAAGCTTTTTAATTCTGCAACACTTTTTCACACTTGTAAAAATCTTAAAACCATTCATTTTAAATAATTTTCTCAATCTGTGCAATAACTTCTATCTCCAGTCTCAAATTTCCACTCTCATGATATAGCAGTATCTCATCTCACCTAAACCAAACCCTAGTAACTGTCCTTGACCAAATTGCTCTAGCTATCCCTCATGTACTGTACCACGGTGACTTCAATGTCAGCCGTGGCACACTAATGACACAAGAAACCTTAAAAAACTGTCCCACAAAGCAGAACGTCGCTGGCGCAAATCTCGCTGTCCTGATGACATTTTAAAATATAGCCCTAGACAATGCCAAACAATCCTACTTTCAATCTCTCATTTCTGCTCAGGCTTCTAGCCCCAAATGCCTCTTTCGTACATATAATTCCCTACTGAACCCTCCTGTGCACAATCCAGTAACCTCCATCAATGCCCAAAATCTTTCAATGTACTTTAAGGACAAGATTGACAAGATAAGACAGGAATTATTCTCCTACTCCTCATCTACCAACATAGGGGTAGATCCAGACCTAAGTGCTTGTTACGTTTCATCGCGTAGCATGTTTACGCTAGCGTATTTTCTATGCACTCCTCTAGGCACTCCCCTCGCTCGTATGTACTTTGGTCGTTTTATGCTTCTCACACCCTACCTTAACTTTTTGAAGCGTAAGTACGGATGTACGTAATGGATATACGTATGTTACGGCCTAACCTGGCCCATACTGTCCAATTGAAATGCCTCCCTCCACCTACAAAGCATAACTACGGGTGTCGTATGGATGCCCCGCCCCTTTGTTCATAGTTACGCTGATGGAAATGTTGGAGGTGTTCCCCCACCTAGACCTTCCACGGAGAGGGTCTTACAAGGATCTTCGTTCTGTCAGGATACCTTACTATAAGACGGCCGGCCGGAGAAGTCAGATTCAGACACACGTTTAGTTCTGTCTACCAAATGAATTCTAATTTATTAGCATAACATACAGATTTTTATAAGGTGCTTGTCACATACACCAATTTAAGGAATTTATTAGCGAAAGAAAACAATAAAATATTCTTATCTGCAAGCGCGTCAGTAATCGTTATCTTCATAGGCCAAGGCCCATTATGAGGCTCTGTTTTGCAAAGTTTCTCTAAACAAGCTTAGTCATAACATCAAAAATGTTTTGTTCACATAACCTTCTATTTGTTCTAAATGCACAAAATAACTGAATTTCTGTCTGTACTAATTCAGAGAACACAATGGATACAGATATACAAAATGGCGTACTAGTTATTTTACGTATAACTTAATTTCAACCCTTACAGTACGTACGTTCAGCGTTATGTGGCATAACATCTGCCGTGTGCATGCGCAGTAAATACAAATCAGCGATTTTACGTCAGTGGATAGCGTAAAATCGCTAGCATACGTAGGTCAGGATCTGGCCCATACTATTCAACACCCTTCCTCCAACTTGACACTATGGGCCTGATCCAGACCTATGCTCGTGTGCGTTTTTACGTTGTTCGTAAGCGTAAAAACGGGCATTTGTACTTACTGCACATGCGCGGGGCAGATGTTACGCAACGAAATTCTGAGCGTATGGGCCTTGAGCGTGTCAGCCTCATAACAATGCTCGAAGGGGTGTGCCTGCCATACGAAATCCATAAATATGCACCGAGGGCGGAGTGAGGCATTTAAATCGTACAGTATGAGCGTGCTAAGCGTCGTAACTATGCAAGCAGCTTACGGACACCCGCGGTTACGATAAAAAAGTTAGGGTAGGGTTTGCTTGGCATAAGACGGCAAAACTAAGTACAAACATGGGGAGTGCTGAGGGGAGTGCATCGTGGGTACACTAGCGTAAATACACTACGCACATGAGTGTTATATGAGCGTAGGTCTGGATCAGGCCCTGTGTCCTCATTCCATCTCACAGATGAAGAGGAAGTTTCTGCTCTTTTCTTCTCTTCCTACTCTACTACCTGCCTTCTTGATCCAGTACCCTCAGAAGTCAGTGGATGTCTACCTTCTGTGCTTATTCCAACCTTAACTACAATCTGTAATGTTTCTCTTAAGACTGATATCTTCCGGTAATTAAGTCTAGACATATGAAAAACAATCCCTGAATTAAGAACTCACTACATGAGAGGGAGGATAACTTTTTGCCTAGCTTTCATAACACAATATAACTCTGGATATAAACAAATAGAAAAGGTAATAAGAAAAAATTGGCACCTTTTGACTTCAGATCCTGTCCTAAAAACAGTAATTCCCAAGTCCCCAAAATGTATCTATACCAAAGCTAAAAATCTAAGCAATCTTACACCTACAGCTTAGTTCAACCAAAAATAAGTACAGTAAAATCGAAAGTTTTTTTCAGATGTGGTATGAGTGTGATGTGCCACACACATACAACACAATCTATGAAGACCACTACTTTTAAGTCCACAAAAAATTGTAACATTTTTAATATTAACCAATTAATTACCTGTTCCAGTAAAATTTTTATTTATTTAATGGAATGTGTATGCGGTCTCCAATATATTGGCAGAACAAGCCATCCCCTAAAAGTAAGGTGGGCGGAACATATTAATAACATTAAAAAGGGTTTCTCTAAGCATAATTTATCTACCCATTTTAAAGAGAAACATAGCTGTTCCTGTTCCTCCCTTTCAAAAGTGGTTGGCATTGATAAAATTACACCCAAAGGGAGAGAGACATACAATATGGACATTTTAGCCAAAATGAGGTGGATCCACACCATGGAAACTATGATCCCAGATGGGTTAAATGCTGATTATGAAATAGATGTTTTTATAAATATTTATTCATATATATTACTCTTTTAATATATTGATCTTATACTTGTTTTTTATTTATCTTATAATTCTTCTCATTTATTGTATTTATCTATGCACCTTTGTTAGCTTTTAACCAATCCAAATGCAGTGGGGAAATCCTCTATCTAATCTATCTATCTATCTATCTATCTAAGCACCTCAGTAACCCTTTGTAGCCTTGAGAAAGATTTTGTGGGCAATCGAAACGCGTTGGGGTGCTTTGAGAAATCTGACAAGAACGTGATAGACAAGAACATGATAGAACGTGATAGTACTGTACTGTACTTCAGCTCCAGATAGAAGGTTCCTTAAAAATATCGGGATTCGTCTGTACCCATACTTTTTTTACATGCCTATTACATGCCTGTGTCACGTTCAAGGGGTGTTTGGGATCTGTCCCGGGTGTCAGAGATGAATACAACTGAGATGGCTGGAACTGGAAGTGAGCTGGTTTAATGAAGGACGGGTGCATACAGGAAATGAACAAAACAATAGTCTATGAATCTGGAGGTGCAGGGAAACCAAGCGGATTGGATGTGCACTGGGATAAAGCAAAAAGTCCGTGAACAGGGGTAAACCCTGGTGGAGGAGGGTAGTAGTAACAGGAGACTACCCTTGGGTAGCTGGAGCAATAAAGTCCGGGTGGAATAAACTGTAGAGTTGGTGGTAGAGTTGGGTAGGATGGATCCAGGCAGCAGGTACTGTGGAGTTGGAGTCAGCAGGGCT
>WWET01003289.1:94747-107020 GCA_011038615.1 Limnodynastes dumerilii | reverse complement strand
TATATATATATATTAAACAAGTGTGTGAGATATATATATATATATATATATATATATATATATATATATTTATTTGTGCCTTATATTTACAGAACTGCTAAAATAAAAATAAAGTGAGATCTCACCTCATTATGTGACTGTTTGGTGCTGCATTGGATCCCTTTCCTGCAAGGAAATATATAGATGTGTTAATTCCACTGGGAGAACAGCAACATATTACTCAGTGGGATCTCTAGAAAAATAACAATATATTATCAATCTGCCTGAAAGCAATAAAGCATGTCTAGGGAATTACAATACTTTTCTTAAACATTATTATGAATAATCACACGGTTATTGTTTATTTCTTTTATTAACACTACAGTACATATAAATAAAATGTAAATAAAATGATAAGTCCTCTGATATGTGTGAATTAGAAGTATGTTGCATAAACCATGGTGATTGCAGGGGAGTCATATTTCATCTGTTGCAAACAGTATTAGAGTTGAGAGGTGATGTTTCCTATCCCAAGTCTAAATAACAGTGTGATAGTAACGCTGGTCAGTATCTGTGTGCAGTGAGCAACTCAAAGATATATCCCTGCATGCAAAGAATACAATTAACTTGACTCCCCCTGAAATCAACATGGTTTTGCCCAGGTGTAACCTCCTTCTCTTAGGACCAGATTCAGACCCCCACATGTTTTCCGTACGTGCGGGAATCTGTACGTCCGACAGAGAGAGTGGAATGCACGCCCCCTGTCACTCCCCTCCTCCCCTTTCTCGTCCGGCTTTATGGCAGCTTATGCTGCCATAAGCATGCATTATCTCTATCTGTACAATTACCATACTTCCCCCCCACCCACTTTAGCGGGCGGAGGGGAAGCACAGCCCATTTCCTATGAAATGGGCTCGGATGGAACTTTGTGGGTGGCTGAGGGGAAGCATGGTAATTGTAAGTTCCGTCCAAATGTTTGTTCGCTAGGGTTACTATAGTAACCCTAGCGTAACATTTGGAGGGCCTTGTGTGCATAAGTGACCTGACGTTATTAGGTCATGACCCAGTCCTTAATTACAAGCTCCTTCTTAAGTCTGGAATCAGCCTAATGAGTGTATGCTGCATTCTGAAAGATATGATTCTATGCCTGGGATTCGGCTTTTAGGTTATATAGGTGTCCTGTACAACGAATAGCTGCAGGGGCGAAATTTGTCTTTGAAAGACAGTATTCAGGCTGCAAAGCATTATATAAATCTGTATACTTGAGAATCTATTGGTACTGTTGTGTTGTGCCTCAGGAGTAAATGGCAAACCAAAAATCTGTTGGTATTGTTGTGTTTAATCACTTGTTGGTGTTTAAATAAAGGGCTTTATCCCGTTATATGTATATATGGACAATAGTATAAATCAATTAATTTATAAGTGGAAGTTAAGGAGTTTATCTAGAATTTGGAACAAATTTAAAATCTGTAATAAAAGACCTGAGAGGTGATTTTATTTTTGGATGTCTTTATTAAATCAGAGTTTAATAATAAAGTCGATTAGTATTTGTATGCAAGAAGCACCTGGACAAACTGTAATTTTAAGGGGTCTCTTTGTTTGCATGCAGGGATATTATTGACCAATACGGTCAGTAATATCCCTGCATGCAAACAGAGAGACCCCTTAAAATTACAGTTTGTCCAGGTGTAAACTTGCCCCTTTTTGTGCAGTTACTCCTAACACTGTTCCCCTAAATGTTCCTATCAGAGGACTGTCCGTATGAGTTCCATACATAAGAGGTAACTGAGTCTCGCATGCGCCCTCCAGTCCATTTAGCCCACTTATGCACCTTGTGTAACTCTTCTTATCTGAAATGGCTGCAAAATCACGAGAGGTGCTTGATATAGAATCTAAAACATGCAATATCCAAGGATTATGGGCAAAATTACTTTTTGCCTCGAATTGAGATCCAAATGTAGGAGTAGGAACCAAGGGGCTGATCCAGACCTACGATGTAGCGCTGAGCGTACTAACGCTCAGCGTTACATCGTGGGACTCCACCCTGACACTCCCCCTGCCCCATCATATTTACACTCCCTTATGCCGACTGAAGGCTACCCTAACTTCAGCCGGCGTAAGGGAGTGTAAATACGCTGGGACGGTGGTGTTAGTATGATAACGCCATACTAGCCGCCCTCCCAGCCTCATTACCCTCCGTCCCCCCGCCTACCTGCTCTAACTGCAGTGTAGTAACTCTGGGGGGCGCCCCCTCCAGCATTACTACGCTGCTGCTACGGACGCCCGATCAACGATAAGGTGTTGCCATAGCAACGCCGGGCAACATCTGCACAGCACATGCGTAGATCGTCTTTTTAGACGATCTTACGCTGCTGCCCGGCGTATTAACTGATCCGCTCATCTCTGGTTTATGTCTAGTTTTAAAAACTCTAATCAGTAATTAAAACTGACTATTTTATTGTTATATGATTCATTGCTCCTGTGTTACAGTATGACCCAGTAAGCTTTGCTTATACCTATGTTAGGTGCAAGAGCAGCAGTTTTTATCAGTGAGATGTGCACAATGGGAGCAAGTAAAAAAAAGGTTACACAAAATGGCTGCTCTATCTGTGTTCACGATTGTGTGCTCTGCTGACTTCAGACATGTTTACCAAATTCCTCAAAACTACCTCTTAACAACTTACACTCACACTAATAGGGGTGAAGGAACAGGGGGAGGGGACAATTGCCCCCATGATTTTTGTTGGTTGGGAAAAGACTGTGTTTTGCCCCCCCCTCTTCCCCCCATGAACTTCTACGCAAAAGCGAATGGGGATTAATGAAATGAAAATTGAGATGACGCTATAATAAAATAATTAGCTATTCACTTATTTTTATCCTGAATTTCGTGCGGGTGTCCAGTAACAAACATGAGATATAGCATTTTATATTTATAGCATGTACCATAAACATGAGGCAGTGACAATAGATTTAAAAATACTCTCTATCAAATAAGATTAGGCTGTCAATTACATGTACATTTTAAGATGAGCAATTTAATTTGTTTATCTTTCAAACAGCTATTGGGCTGGATCCAGACCTACAGGAGATTCATCTAAGCCCCATATAGTGGATCCTGTAAGTGCTTGAAATTAGTTACTCCGGGGCTTACTCATGTTGAATTCAGGGGGAGTCAAGTTAATTGTATTCTTTGTATGCAGGGATATATCTTTGAATTGCTTATTGTGCACAGATACTGACCAGCGTTACTATCACACTATTATTTAGACTTGGGATAGGAAACATCACCTCTCAACTCTAATACTATTTACAACAGATGAAATATGACTCCCCTGCAATCAACACGGTTTAGCCCAGGAGTAACTAATTTCAAGCACTTAGTAAGTCTGGATCCAGCCCATTGTACTAATTGGTTGTTAATATTAATAATAATATTTATTTAATAATGTTTAAATACATTTTAATAGTAAAATAAACAATGAGCCAGATCCTGAACTAAGTACGCTAGCCGATGACGTAATATCGCCCAGATGTTACGCCACGTAACGATGAACGTACGTACCATCAGGGGCATCAATAATCGTAATTACGTTTTGGAGGTGGAGGGAAGCATTTAAATTAGACAGTATGGCCCGGGTTAGGCCGTCACGTACATAAATCCATTACGTGCCTCAGTACTTACGCTATCAAAAGTTAAGGTAGGGTTTGGGCAGGCGTATAACGGCCAAAATACGTAAGAGCGAGGGGAGTGCCTAGGGAAGTGCATAGTAATTACACTAACATAAATACGCTACGCGTTCTAACGTAACTAGCCCGTAGGTCTGGATCTACCCCAATGAAACTGGGATTGACAAACCCCAGAGACACTGAGGAAATTAACATAGTATTTTGGAGTCTTTGTGTATCTACAGTCACTGTTACAACAGTCGTAAAACGAGGCAATAGAGTCATTCTTGGCCTTTTTGTCCCGCACCCCAAGAAAATTTCCTTTCCTATGCCCCTGCATAATAATATTGGGCCGGATCCTCAACTACGGCCATCTACCACAGACGGCCATGATTTGCCTATAGATAGCTATTGCGCATGCGTAGTAACTATAGTACATAATCTACGTATCGCTTCGGTACGTAGATTGCGTTTATGCAGTCTTAAAGACCGCATATACGCAATCTACATACCGAGTATTTACGCACGGAAGCCCATTAGGGACGCACTTGTGAATCGCACTTAGGGACATACGTATGGAGGGGTGGGGTTGAAATCCGTACTTTCAAAGATACGTGAGGCTGGGGTGGAGGGAGGCATTTAAATGGGCATTTGAGGGCACGGTTAGATAGATACGCATGTACGTACCTTAACATACCCCCGGTACTCTACACGTAGGGGTGCCCTATGGTGGTGTAAGCCAACGACAACACGGCCGTGTAAGGGGAGTGTAGTGGGTGTTACCTTGTGGCGTGCCTGCGTATCATTGCATACCTTCCAAGGGATCTCTGAATCTGGCCCATCATCTTTATAGATGTCAACTTGGATCCCTCTACTGGGTTTACTCAGGCTTTACATTAGAGCACAGAGCCGTAACAAGAAATTTTAGTGCCGGGGTAAATAGGAAAAGTGGTACCCGACCCTGAAATCCAAACCAATTTAACATTAAATATTAACTTACTGGTGCCCCCCCCATAAGCTTGGTGGCCTGGGCGGCCACCTCTATCGCACACCCCTTGTTATGGTCTTGCCTTAGAGAAGCTATTTGACTGATTTCTCTCACACATGTTTCTCTGTGTGCTGCATGTAAAACATACTGTGTTTCCCTACTTCTTTGGGGTGTTTCCAATATTAGCTTTTGCATCGCTTTAATAATCATATTTTATAATATTGTGTATTGTCTTAAGGGTTGTATTAGGCATTGGATGAATCTCTTGCCCCATAATTTATTTACTGCACTTAGTTGGAGATTTGATGTACCAGCGATGGCCCATTCAGGTGAATAAACAGATATTATATGTAATAAGTAATCCTTCTCCCTAAGAAGCAATATAAGCAGAGAGCATAGTATACCGTGACAACACTCTTGGCAGTGAACACACATATCTGTGACTTGGCAGCTCCACCATTTGTAAGTGTCAGCAATTTCACTCCATGATAGGGCTGAATTTTATAGCTAACTGCAGTATGTGATGGTATATTATGAGCCAGATTTATTAAGCTGTGGGTTTGGAAAAGCTGACATTCTCTAGTATGTAATAGGAAAATGAGAGCTAGAATCTGATTGGTTGCTATAGGCAACATCTTCACTCCCTCCCCTTATCTGTATTGCTTAAGGAATACTCCCATTAAGGCTGCAGCCTTAATTGTCCTAATTTCACAGCTTTTTTTAGGTTGAGTGGTAAGTTTTAAATGTTAGATTTTGTGCCAATGCAAAAAGCCAAGTTAAAATTAAAGTTTTTTTTGTCTATAGAATATATAAATGCTTGCATGAAATTTTGGTTGCTAGAACATAAGAGTGTCCTAAGTAATAATCCACATTATAGGTACTATCTATGAGTTACTTTCTATGAGGTTATTTTTGAAGTTTAGAAACTTTTTAAGAGCACCCATAACATCTTTGTTCCTCAATGTGTAGACAAAAGGATTTAAATTAGGAACCACAGCAACATAGATCAGTGAAATCAAATTATCTTGTTCTTTGGAATGATCAGATTCAGGTTTTATGTACACAAATAATATTGGACCATAAAATAATAGGACAGTGGTGAGATGGGAGGTGCAGCTGGAGAAGGCTTTTAGTCGTCCTTTAGAAGAATTAATCTTCAATATGCTGGAGATTATATAGACATATGATGTTATAGTAAGTGAAAAAGGTATAAATGCAATAACAATATCTTCAACCAACATAAAGAGTTCCCTGCTTGTAGTGTCACTAGATGACAGGGCAGTCATTGTTTTAAGATCACAGAAGAAATGGTTAATGTTATGGGAATTACAAAATGATAGTACAGATGTGAGCTTGGTCAGCAACAAGGAGTTCAAGGCAGAAATGAGCCAACAGCAGGTAGCCATCATAATGTACACCTTCTTACTCATAATCATTGAATATTGCAGAGGCTTACAGACTGCTACATAACGGTCATAAGCCATGGAAGTCAGTACAAAGATATCACACACAGCACAGAAAGTAAAGAAATACAACTGAGTGATACAAGACTTGAAGGAGATCTTGTTGTTTTGTGTCACTGTGATGGACACCAGTAGTGGAAGAGTTGTTGAGACATAAGTGATATCTACAATAGAGAGATTGCACAAGAAGAAGTACATTGGAGTATGGAGTTTGGAAACCAGGCATACAAGTGTAGTAATAAGAAAGTTCCCACAAATAGTTAGTAAGTACATCACCAAAACTCCAACACTTAGTAGAAGTTGTTCTATTCCAGAAGAAGAAAATGCCAAAATGTGAAATTCTTCCACTGTCCTATTTTCACACGTATTCATCTTTGTGTCTCTAGATGAAAAACCAAACATTTGAATGACCTTATGGCACTGGAAAACTAAAAGAGTTAGAAATAACTGGACTCACTGGGCACTGAGAGGAGTTACAAAAAGTCTATGCATTGGAGTGGTATTAGACAGAGTCATTCTCTGTTACCAATAAGTTTTATTTTACTCATGGACCCACTTAATGTTAACCTTAAAGAGTGTCTTGTAGTACCTCTCGTGTCCTGTAGTCATATAGTACCTCTCATGTCCTGTAGTCATATAGTACCTCTCATATCCTGTAGTCATATAGTACCTCTCGTATCCTGTAGTCATATAGTACCTCTCATGTCCTGTAGTCATATAGTACCTCTCATGTCCTGTAGTCATATAGTACCTCTCATGTCCTGTAGTCATATAGTACCTCTCGTGTTCTGTAGTCATATAGTACCTCTCGTGTCCTGTAGTCATATAATACCTCTTGTGTTCTGTAGTCATATAGTACCTCTCGTGTTCTGTAGTCATATAGTACCTCTCATGTCCTGTAGTCATATAGTACCTCTCGTCCTGTAGTCATATAGTACCTCTCATGATCTGTAGTCATATAGTACCTCTCGTGTCCTGTAGTCATATAGTACCTCTCGTGTCCTATAGTCTTATAGTGCCTCTTGTGTCCTGTAGTCATATAGTACCTCTCATGTCCTGAAGTCACATAGCGCCTCTCGTGTCCTGTAGTCATATAGTGCCTCTTGTGTCCTGTAGTCATATAGTAACTCTCATGTCCTTTTATCATATAGTACCTTTAATGTCCTGTAGTCATATAGTACCTCTTGTGTCCTGTAGTCATATAGTACCTCTCGTGTCCTGTAGTCATATAGTACCTCTCGTGTCCTGTAGTCATATAGTACCTCTCGTGTCCTGTCATCATATAGTACCTCTCGTGTCCTGTAGTCATATAGTACCTCTCGTGTCCTGTAGTCATATAGTACCTCTCATGTTCTGTAGTCATATAGTATCTCTCGTGTCCTGTACTCATATAGTACCTCTTGTGACCTGTAGTCATATAGTACCTCTTGTGTCTGGTAGGCATATAGCGCCTCTCATGTCCTGTAGTCATATAGCACCTCTCGTGCCCTGTACTCATATAGTACATCTCGTGTCCTGTAGTCATAAAGTACCTCTCGTGTCCTGTAGTCATAAAGTACTTCTCTTACAAGGGAATTAATTATCATATACGTTTTTTTTTTTATGATAAGCACAAAGACAAACACAGGATTTACAGTGGTTTTCAAATGCTTGTGGTACATGTGGGGAATAGGGGTGAGGACATGGCACAGTATACAAAGCACATATATTATCTTATTGGAGAGAGTAGCACATACTATGATATTTGTTGCTTATGTTAGGGAATACAGTATATAGTGTGCCATCTCCAGGCCCCTTATTTACTCCACAAATATAAGTACGTGACATTCCTTCACCCCTAATATATTCCACATCCCATTTATACAGTGTTCTATCTCCGGACCCTTAATATAACTCATATGTAATACATAGGATATATATATTAGGAGTCTAGAGATAGCACAAAACCGTTCTTTTTATGAATCGCTTACCTTGCAGAAGCTTCTACTGCTGATCAGACAGCAGTGTAAAGTTGTAGACCCACAGGTGGAACTACCAATGGTGCAACAGGTGTAACGGCACCGGGGCCCATGCTGATACAAGGGCCCACAGCCATCATCACCGCACCGCCGAAACTCCCCACCAAGTTACCTGGGATATCATCAGGGCCAAAGCATATTTATTGCACATGGGCCCACAACTCGCTAGTTCCACCTCTGTGTACACCTGTGCTGCCGTGTGGGAATGAACCACACCCGAGTCTCTCCACTGTACACAATCTTCAGAGCCGCACACAGAGTCCTGTCCTCTGTTATGAGGCTGCCTCCAGCTTGTATTTCCCTTGTGTGTGTTTTTGCTGCCGGTTCTGTGAAGGGGGCTACTGAGCTACCAACACCCCGTCTGCATGCACCAATCAATCACTGAAGCTTGTAATACTTTCAGAAAAAAATCTAATGATTCTTATTTTCTGTTATTCTGAAGATCTTTTGCCTTTAGGAAATTATCTGCAGATGAGCAAAAACATGAAACACTGTAATTCTCTCTCTCTCTCTCTCTCTCTCTCTCTCTCTCTCTCTCTCATTAAATTTGTATTTTACTTATTAAAAGAAAAAAAAATTAGTAGTAACAAATTAAAACTGATCGTACAGTCTGGTCATTATTGGCTAGCCATTAGCCCATCTGGTTGATGGTAGCATAAAAATCAATTACTGTCTCCCTTTCCCACTGACAGCGTATGTTGATCAGGCTCTTTTTTTTTTTTTTAAATGTACTCAAAACACCAAAAGAATGATTTCTACAAGTATTTGTGTACTTGGCACCAGTGAAGCACAAAAGATGACATCCAGCTAAAATATTCTCTAAAATGTGAACAATGAAGGAATCACCAAAATATACTTACAGTAACCTGTAACAGTAACTGAAAACCATTTTTACAGAATCATTTACAGAGCCTGATCCGTACTCAAAAGTATGCCCAATGGCACAGTGTATTTCTTTGTTCCTTCACACAATAGATCCAGACCCAAATGCAGCTCACTGCAGAGACTGCTTGTGATTGGACAGGTATTTTGTGGAAGGGAAGGGTTAATAAACATACTGCAGTTAGTGTACAGTAAGACCCTGTTCACACAAGTCTGCCCAATCCAGACCCAAATGTTCACAGTTTAATCAATGCAACAGGCCTGGAAGTAACATCAAAAACCTGGGTATTTGTGAGCAATAAGCAAAATGAGACAGAATTTTCCTTGCATGCATTTTTGTTTTAATTCATTTGTACCCCTCACAAAACAGTGGTTTGTCCATGTGCTGATTTGGTACAGTTGGTCCTAACACTGGATTAAAATGTAGGACGCAGTCTTTTTGTGTACGAGTCTAATCCAGGCTTTATTTTTGTTGCCGATGTTTCATACTGGAAAAAGTGTCTTGATTATGGAGGCAGTATGAAGGAGTTTGAAGGAGGGGCTGGATCCAGACCTAGTTAAGTGCTTGAACTTAGTTGCTCCTGGGCTAAACCATGTTGATTTCAGGGGAAGTCAAGTTAATTGTATTCTTTGCATGCAGGGATATATCTTTGAATTGCTTACTGACAGATACTGACCAGCGTTACTATTACACTGTTATTTAGACTTGGGCTGGGAAATATCACCTCTCAACTCTAATACTGTTTGCAACAGATGAAATATGACTCCCCTGCAATCAACATGGTTTAGCCCAGGAGTAACTAAGTTCACGCACTTAACTAGGTCTGGATCCAGCTCAAGGTGTTGATGCACATTCATTTGGCCTTTAAAGTTTCCAAATCCACTAGAAATAATGTAGCTGGGTATCACATTTTTTCAGATAATAATGTTCCTTTATGCAAACCTTTGACTTCTCATATAACAAGACGCTAGGAATCTGTGACGCCTTCCATGGACACATAATGGATTCATACTTTTTAACCTGGAAAGTTTGATCAATCTACTAAAATCTTTCACTACTAATGAATCTGAGGATTTTCACCTCTCATCAAGAGTTACATGAATGGCTTATTTGCTCTTTATTTGAAATAATACGGTACTGTATTATTTATGTTTGTTACCTAAAATAATTCAAGTCACATTAATAAAAGCTGTTATCACACTAATAATTTACATTCAAGTAAAACCTATACTGCACAATTCCTATCCTGTAGAATTAATTAATCTTAATAGATAAGAAAAAAGTAGTAACTTACCATTAAGCAGTTTATTCATTGAAACACATTTCTGTAACAGGCTTTATATATACTACAACCCTGCTGCTTTGGGGAATTAATTTACAACTCACTTGGTGCTTAAGGTCGCACAAGTCGCACAATGGGACGTGAGTTAATT
Source organism: Limnodynastes dumerilii (assembly GCA_011038615.1). Taxonomy (NCBI): domain Eukaryota; kingdom Metazoa; phylum Chordata; class Amphibia; order Anura; family Limnodynastidae; genus Limnodynastes; species Limnodynastes dumerilii. Next base: position 96,590 of record WWET01003289.1, on the reverse strand, counting down.
AAGAAATTTAACTTAAACAATCTAAAAATGTATGTTTTTTATACTTACAGTTATTTAACACTTAAAAAGATGTTTTATTATTTTTTATAATAGATTTAGATGCAGTTGAGACGCCATTCAGAATATATAAAATTTGATTCGCATTTGGGGACCTACGTACGGATGGGCGGGGTTGAAATACGTACTTGAAAAGTTATGTGAAAGAGGGTGGTGGGGAGGCATTTAAATGAGTCTTTCAGGATGCGGTTACATAGAATCGCACGTACGGAATACATATATGCATGTAAGTACACACGTAAAGTATGGAGGTGAAAGTCTATGATTGCACGGCTATGAGAGGGGAGTTTTAAGGGTGTTGGTGGGTGTTGGCTTGCTACGTGCATGCGTATAATTGCGTACTTTGGAAAAAACACATCTCTGAATACGGCCCAAGAACTCATTACGCACGAAGTTGATCTTCGCGAATAATGACATCCATCAGACCAGTCATGCCAGCACTCCGTAAGAATGAGTGTTCACAAAGTGGGTGTGGGAGGCATTTAAACTGGACAGTATGAGCTGGGTTACACGCCTCTGTTCTTACTTTTGCAAACTCAGCACAATGATACGCACACAAAGTAAAGGCAGCCCTATGATGGCTGAAGTCAGCTCAAATACGTAAGACCAAGGGCTTGTCATAGGAGTGCACTTGCCACAGAGGTGCGTAGTTTTGCAAATCCATGCATACTATTTCCTACATAAGTCTGAATCAGGTCCATTCTTTATAACCCTATGAATGACAATTCAAGTGAGAGTCTAAATTCACCCACATCGGACAGTAAGCAGGTACTGTATGATGTGGGCGATGTTGCATTTTAGGACAGCATGGGAAGCTATAAATAAAGGCCCCAGGTTAACCTGGGACAGCGTGGGAAGTTATAAATACAATCACACTGAATCTGGATTATTGATTTTATTGTGAAATTATATGGCCCATTTACATGGGAGACTCTCAAGAAAGGCCCATGACTACCAAAATTGCTGTAATGCCCATTAAATAATAAGTGCTTGAAATACACATCTTTTACATCACTGGACAGGACCAGGAATATAGTGGGTAGACGTCCAAATTACAAATAATCCCAATATATTAAAGCACAAGAGATTTCCTAGTCATCTTGCATTCATCTTGGAGTGGTAAAAGCCATCTGCTTTGTTTTACCCCTTTCACAATATTTTTTGAATACTAATAATACTAATAAACACAAAGAGTGTCGCACCAGCTCTATAAATTAGGGATTAAGGAAATAGCCAAGACACATATAGGGTGCTACCAGAGGTTCAAAAAAGGAATACAAACAAAAGAAAAGGAGAGCATCCATGCAGATACCCTCAGGAACCTTAGATGGTGCACAACCCAATTAGGGACAGAGTCGATCAGAGACTAATTAATACTCAATCTTATTTATAACATATTTAAAAAGATTAAAAAGACAGGCGAATAAATTGAGCTCTATTCATCTAGCAGAGTCCACATTTTGATAAACATGGCATCAATACAAATAGTAAATACATAAACCCAAATGGTGCAGTATTAAGTTACACATTAAAAAATCCACTGCCACAGCCCTATCTACAAGTACAGAGATATAGGGCTGGATCCAGACCTTGTTAAGTGCATGAACTTAGTTACTCAAGAGCTAAACCATGTTGATTTCAGGGGGAGCCAAGTTAATTGTGTACTTTGCATGCAGGGATATATCTTGAAATTGCTTACTGCACACAGATACTGACCAGCTTTACTATCACACTGTTATTTAGACTTGGGATAGGAAACATCACCTCTCAACACTAATACTGTTTG
>WWET01003289.1:64255-94005 GCA_011038615.1 Limnodynastes dumerilii | reverse complement strand
GTTAAAATATAAAACATATGTAAAATGACAATACTGATAATACGGTCGTACTATCTGACTTCCAGGACATGTAAGACATCCAGTAAGGTTCTCTGTGAAAGCAGGACGTTATAATATAGATTTTAAAATAATAAAAATTCTACATTAAGGAATTGCTTTGGTTATTGGCTGTAACAGGGGTCCTGTTCTGATATTTTTTTATAGGTGATTTATAAGTTACTTCTTTCACACAGTAAAATAGTAGTTTCATATTGAAGGAACAGGTCTAATGGTAATAGCAGTATACAATGCACATTACACAATGTACAGAGCCTGTGTCAGTGCATAAGCACTGTTGTATTTGTAGTGACCCATTCACCATTCCCACCTGCTTTCCTAATGCAGCACAGGCCAGGACCATATTCCTCCATGTCAGTCCAGAATCACATTACCACTAAGCCACGCCCCTTTTTGAATTTTCACAATTTTTTTTTGCTAATTTTCAATATTTTTTTTCATATTTTAATCTGGGGGGTTTCTGGGCAACCAGAAACCCCCCCTGGGTGCGCCACTAAATACCAGGACAGAACTCTGAACCAGGGTCACCATTAGGGGAGGACAGCCAGGACTTCTGTGCTGGGCATGGAGCTGATGGGGCCCGCCATCATTACCGGGCCAATGCGTAAAATTTCCCTGCGCACTGGCCAGCTGTTAACACTGGTCCGCAGGGCCCAGCCCCATGGGACATCACTTATAATGATTACATAGGCAGTGGGGCCCCACGGATGTCTCCTGGGCCCCACAACTTCTGACGGCAGCCCTGCTCTGAACCCAGAGGATTCAGATCCATCCAGGTAAAGTATAGCTCGTGCATTAGCCCTCTTGTAGTAAGTATGGATATGGTCCAAAGATTTGATTCTCTACTCTGTGCTGTGTTATTTAGCTAATTTATTCATCCTATTATATATGAGTATAGTCTCTATCGAATACTTTTTATACACAATCTATGGCCCAGATCCAGAACAAAGCTTCTGTGCGAAATTACGCCTGGCGGACACGTAAAATCGCGATTTTGTATGTACTGCGCATGCGCACGACAGATAATACAATACGTAACGTAATGTAACTCTGAGCATATGGGTCATTCACGTATTTGCTGCATAAATTCGTACGTGTGGGCGTGCCAATTTTACGTGTGCCAAAAGTACGTCTAAAATACACAATGTAGGCGAGGGTTTTCATTTAAAGTGTACAGTATGGGTGTGCTGAGCTGCGTAAGTCCGTGTTACCCATCCATAAGTGTGCGGACGACAGCGATTACGCGGGCAAAAGTTAAGGTAGGGTTTGGAAATCGGGCAAAATACGTACATGCAAGGGGTGTGCCTAGGGTAGTGTACACATGCGTAAATACGCTACGCTAGTAAACGGATTGCAAGCGGAGTTCTGGATCTACCCCTATGTGTGTTATATTTACCATTCAGCCCAAGATTTTATTCTCTATTCCGTACTGTGTTATTTAGCTAATTTATTCATCTTATCATCTATGGGCCTGATCCAGAGCTATGACTCTTAGCGTATTTACGCTCTCCGTAGTTGTAAAAACTCTTACTCTTGTCAAGCCGCTCCTGAGCAACAAACAACGTCAGAAGCATCTTACCTGGGCTAAAGAAAGAAAGAACTGGTCTGTTGCTCAGTGGTCCTAAGTCCTCTTTTCTGATGAGAGCAAATTTTGCATCTCATTTGGAAACCAAGGTCCCAGAGTCTGGTGGAAGAATGCTGATAGCATCCATGCCACGCCGCATTGAGGCAGTAATTCATGTTAGAGGGGCCCAAACCAAGTACTGAGTACATATGCATGATTATACTTTTCAAAGGGCTGTCATTTGTTTATTTAAAAACCTTTTTTTATTTTTTATTTCATGTAATATTAAAATTTTTTGAAATTTAGCTTTTGGGGTTCTAATAAGCTGCAAACCATAATCATCAAAATTAATACAAATAAAAGCTTGAAATATCTCACTTTGCATGTAATGAGTCTATATAATATATTAGTTTCACCTTTTAAGTTGAATTACTGAAATAAATAAACTTTTGAACGATATTCTAATTTTTCGTGTTTCACCTGTCTGTGATATATTTACCATTCAGCCCAAGATTTTAAGAACTTTGTATATTGTTATATTGTCATGTTCACAATATATATTATTTATTATATCAGGAATCGCTGGATCAGAACAGATACTAAACAGAAGAACAAGCAGGTAACGCTAGAGAACTAGACGCAATGACCGTCAACGAGGCTACCAGCTGACGGATATTGAAATGGGAAGCCAATACCAACAGGCTGCTAGAGTCAACCGTCCAAAGCGTCATAGCTGCTAGGTGTAAGGGTTGAAATGAAGTCATACGTAAAATAACTAGTACTCCATTTTGTATATCTCTATCCATTTTATTCTCTGAATTAGTACAGCCAGAAATTCAGTTATTTTGTGCATTTAGAACAAATAGAAGGTTATGAGAAAAAAACATTTTTGATGTTATGACTAAGCTTGTTTAGAGAAACTTTGCAAAAACAGAGCCTCATAACAGGCCTTGGCCTCGAAGATGACAGTTACTGACGAGCTTGCGGTTAAACGCATTTTATTGTTTTCTTTTGCTAATTAAATTCCTTAAACTGGTGTATGTGACAAGCACATTATAAAAATCTGTATGTTAAGCTAATAAACCAGAACTCATTGGAAGACCTAGCTACGCGTGTTCTGAATCTGACTACTCCGGCCAGCCGTCCTATAGTAAGGTATCCTGACAAAACGAAGACCCTCTCCGTGGAAAGTCTAGGTGGGGGAACACCTCCAACATTTCTTGGTGTCGAAAACCCACGAAAGCCAGCAATTATATTGAGGAATGCCTCAGCTTTTGAGTCTCTCAACAACTACCAACTACGATAAACCGCAGTAAATAACAACTTGATAAGCGATTTCTGCCAATTGTTACTTGACGTATTTGGTATTTGTGGTAAGATTCTTAATGTATTTCTCGGTTTGATTCAAGCGCTTTTCCGAAAGCCTATGTCTCCTTCTGTCAGGAATTAATGCATGATGAATTATTACGAATATCATGTATTTGTAACTTGTGCAATTGTTTAAGTGTCAATATTCAGTCTTATTCTTATGTATTGTCTTAGAGAAGGCATTAAGAGGTTCATGACCAAACATATCTGTTCTGATAATTTGTGATTCTGTTTTATGGCTGCCAAAGTAGACATAGACAGTGATGGTGATTGTGATTTAGACACTCCATATGGGTGTACATGTTGCAATGGCAGTCTGAAGTGTTCATATGCAAAACTGAAAAAGGTAAATTTGGGTTTGTAAAGACACAAGGGCACGTTGACAAGGTGTGGGGGCATGAGAAGGGGTTAATAGGGGGATTCTAACAACAGGATATCACGGCTATTGTTCGCCTAAGTAAGGTCAGAATTTTGAAACCATAACCAGTCAGACAGGGGCAGAGAGATTCTTTTGTCCACACTCCATATGTTTTAAGGCTATAGTGGAACAAGTGATAGAGGACAGTGAAGAATCACAACATAAATAGCATGCGGATAGTTACAAATGTAATAGATAACTAAAAGACAGAGGTAAACTGTAGAAACAGAAACCCATTCTCCAGTGATAAATAGTCTGATATTTGGCCCGGTGGGGTAAAATAATATATTGTCACTGGGAAGGCAGAAGGGAACCTCTAATAGGGGTGGACGCACCCCTATATAGTCCGTGAAGAAGTGGGTCCACATTCCGTACAAAGGAAATGTGAGAAAGGATCTTGGATAGGTCAGTCAGGTTTAGTAATGTTTCATTGGTACAATGATTGGGAACTGATGTTTTCTGTGATTTTATTTTTGTCAGTAATTTTGTTCAATCTAATAACCTGTTGGTGTTTAAGTAAGGGAGCAAAAAAGGGAATTGGCAATTGTTGTGCTCCAGGAAATGATTTAATTACAATAAAAAAGAATATGTTGCCTGAGTCAGGGGAAACTTGTATTTAAAACCTTTTGGAAAGTACAGTGGGTGTTTTAAAGTTTGTTTTATGAGGATCTGAATATTTTCTGGTAAATTCACCACTGTTTTAATGTTTTATGTCATGGTATCAGTTTATGTCTGTTTGTCTGTTAGTAAGGTCAGAATGTGACCAGTGGTGGTAGTTAACGGCTGAACAGGAACAAAGGTCAGAAATTTACACAAACAGTTTTGGCTGTAATTGGTGCAAAGGTGTTATATTTTGGCATTTTGATGGATACCAAGGTTATCATCTACGGTTAATAGGTAGTGGTTGTTTATCTGTAATACCAGGTATAATTTTGGGATCAGTTCATAATTGTACTGATACTGACAAGTGGAATGTTGTTGTGATAACAGGGCATCATACTGAAGAATCTATTGTTAAGCAATACCAGGGTGAAACTTTTCCAGAGATATACAAGCATACTATTGGTAAAAATCTGCATTTCAATTTGTTTTGGTCTAACAATAAATCAGTTACCATGTTTGACAGTTAGAGGAGGTCTTGGGAAAAATAGACCAGGAGACGCAGGAATTTGTTTGACTTTGATTTCCAGAGGTGGACAATAAAAGTTAAAGTCTATCAGCATAAGGATTTAAACTATTATACATAAGGTGGAATTTCTATATTCAGTATAATGGGGGCTGGTTAAAGTAAAAGTGAGTCGTTCTCACCTAAGGATATTGTCCAGTCTAAGAAGGGTAAGAAGCCATTAAGGGAATGCAGAAGGTATTCAAAAGGGCAGGTTTCCCTCCCGAGGGTGTGTCAGATTCAGCCAAATGGAAAGATTTCAGGACAAAACATACAAGGTGGATTGCTAAAAACAGGCTAGAGGATAAAGTGTCTATTTGGTTAAGTGTGAGTAAAACTCTGGAGGAAGAGGAAGGGGCAGCATTGATTATGCCTTCTCTCACACATAGTGATCAGATTTCAGGTCCGTCCATAGACACACCACAGATGCAAGACACGAGCCTAATAAAGACAGACACACCAGAACGAATCACTACACATTTTAGGGTAGAAGAATTCAATTACAAAGGGGAACTCCCAACCAAACACAGACGACTGGATAGAACCAGAGGGTAATTTCCCCCCAGAAAGGAAAGGTGATTCATGCGGATGTTGTGTGGATGAAGGATGGTTTTATTGTTATTCATGTCATCAATTTGTGGACCCAGAATAACCCTCATGTTCAGGGGAAGTGGACTTGAGTAAATGTAATCCCATGGGTAAAAAATATAAAAAATTTAAGAGAATAATGGGACAATTGCGAGAAGTAAATGTGTCTGGTGAAAAGGATACCGCAACCAGTACTATACACAAGGAATTGGGAACCTATCTTGATAAGTTTACTAGTTATTTTACAGATGAAGGTATTGATTTGGAAAGCAGTGCAAGATTTAAGTCAAGAGCCATTGGTAATGACCCTCGCTCAGAATATTGTTTAAAGAAGTGGCCGTTGTTTTCATTGTGGACAAAAGGGCAGGTCAGGATAGGGATACAGCCCCATTGTTCCCTCATGCCTACTGTTAATAATACTGTTTGATAATGTAACAGATGAGTTAGATTAGATATTAGACATAGTAGCGAAAGAGATGTAGTTCCATAACAAGGTTTTGCAACAGCACAGATCAGTGCTGGACTATTTGACAGCCTCAGAAGGAGGCATGTGTCAGGTTGTAGGATCAGCCTTTGGTAATGATATTCCTGATCCAGAATGAGTGTACAAAAAGAAATGTAAGAAACAAAGGGAAAAAAACAGAACTTTGCAAAAACAGCTGGATTAGTATTATTGTTTTATGTACTGATAAAATTATTTTTCTGTTGCTTTACATGTATAAAGAAAAGGCTGTACAAGACCCTGAGGCGTGTCTATGCTGATCCAGACGCAGAAGTGATTAGTTTGGCAAAACATGAGGATGCCCTAGAAAGAGATACAGCACAAAGGAATGGACAAGACTGAGTTGAACACCCTACACCCGAGATGAGACTTGGTTCCTACTCCTACATTTGGATCTCAATTTGAGGCAAAAAGTAATTTTGCCCATAATCCTTGGATATTGCATGTTTTAGCTTCTATATGAAGCACCTCTCATGATTTCGCAGCCATTTCAGATAAGAAGAGTTACACAAGGTGCATAAGTGGGCTAAATGGACTGGAGGGCGCATGCAAGACTCAGTTACCTCTTATGTATGGAACTTGTAAAGATGGTCCTCTGATAGGAACATCTAGGGGAACAGTGTTAGGAGTAACTGCACAAAAAGGGGCAAGTTTACACCTGGACAAACCGTGTTGTAATTTTAAGGGGTCTCTTTGTTTGCATGCAGGGATATTACTGACCAATACTTTGCTTCTTGCACACAAATACTAATCAACTATATTTTTAAACTCTGATTTAATAAAGACATCCAAAAATAAAATCACCTTTCAGCTCTTTTATTACAGATTTTAAATTTGTTCCAAATTTTAGATAAACCCCTTAACGTCAACTAATAAATTCATTGATTTATTCAGAACAATTTTGTTTAATTGTTCACATAATTGATGTTTGTTTTATGTATTATGTTAAAAGTGGAAAAAAAATAAATGAAAAAAAAATCAAAATCCAAAGAAATGGCTTAGCAATTGTAGTCCTCTCAGTTGATAGATTGCAGATCCTCCTTCAGAAGCAGCCAAAGTCAGGAGCACTGGTACTGAAAATTAACCCCTATTTATACTTATTGGAAGATACCATGACACAAACATATCCGGGGGTGGCCACCTGTCCATTACTCAATGAAATGAACTACATTTCACCCTCACCTGTCATAACACGCACCTTGATGAGGTGCGCAAAAAATTATGGCCATTATGAAAAAATAACGCGCAAATTTTAACGCGGGGAATGCAATTGAATAGCTAAAATGCACACTTACAATGCATTTAAATAGGGAAAAAAAATATGTGCGATATACCAAAAAAATATGCCAAAGATAACGGAATTGAATGGGGACAGAAAAATTTGCGTGAAAATTATTTAATTTTATGCAAATTAGCAAAACATTTACTTCGCGCTGAATTGAATCAGGCCCTAAAAATCTTGACAATGTAGGTTATGGCTTGTAAGAGAGGGGAATGTAAAAAACTTATTATATATAGAAGGATAGTAAATTTGTTTTTCCTAAAGCAACATACTTCCCCTGATTTATCTAGGTCTGGGTTTATGAAACCAGGTTAAGTACCACTTTGCATAAAAGAACAATTAACTGAATTCCAAAGATGTAATTTTAAGTAAATATAAACTTTAACTCCTCCTACAAAAAAACTATGTCCAGTTCATCAATACCTCAGGCCCTCAACGTGCAGCCAGTAGAGGTCAGATGACAAATTCACAGTAAATTTTACTCTCCCAGTGTATCATTTGGACAACTACTGTTTATAGCACAACACGCAAGATAATTGTGATTAAAGAAAAGAAAATGATCTCAAAAACATTAACAAAAACACAGTGCTGAGTAAGTAAAAAAATATGTATAAATATATAGAAACAGTTAGATTGTGATTGAATTACTGCACTTCATAAACCACACAACTAAGCAGCTGAAATTAAAACTTAACATTTATTCAGTGAGACGATCCTAACAAACATGACTATAAAATATCATACATGACAAGCATAAATAAACACAATTACCGGTACTACATGATATATAGGATACAGTAATAAGTAAGTAAATTACTGATACCAAACAATGAGTCCGATAATATAACTGTTATAGTTCAGTTGTATGTTGGTAGAAAAGCATCAAAACTCAGTCTTGTAATGGCAGTAAAAGCTTTCTGAAGATGACCGGTCACTAGTGGCCACCTGGGATTTCTGTCAGCAATGTTACCATTGCATCTGTAAAAGATAATCCCGTGTGAAGCCTACAAAAACAATATGATCTACCAAACAATACTTTTGAAGTTGACTAATTTTGCAATACCTCCTAATACTTCCTTGTTCCTTAAACTATAAACTAGAGGGTTTAACATTGGCACCACACCAACATAGAACATTGAGAGAAGCTTGTCTTGCTCTTTAGAACCTTCAGACTCAGTTTTACAATATAAAAAAATGGCTGGTGCAAAGAATAACATAACAGTAGTAAAATGAGAAGCACATTGGGAGAATGTCTTCAGCCTCCTCTCAGTGGAACGTATTTTTAATATGGTAGATATTATGTAAACATAGGAGGTTATAATGAGCGAACAGGACGTACAAGGAATCAATATATCTTCTACTACTAATAAAATTTCTCTCCCTTTTGTGTTACTAGAGGAAAGGTGAATTATTGTCTTCAGGTCACAAAAGAAATGGTTAATTACCATTGAAAAGCAAAATGATAAGCGAGATGAAAGTATTGCATGTAGCAGTGAATTCATGGCACTGAAAATCCACGTAGAAACAGCCATGATGACACACAAGTTCTTGTTCATGGTCATGGTATATCGCAAGGGTTTACAAATGGCTACAAAGCGATCATACGCCATGCAAGTGAGCAATAACGTTTCTAGAGTTAAACAGAAGATAAAGAAATACTGTTGAGTGATGCAGCCTTGGAAAGATATTTTGTTGTCGTGCCTGATCGTAACAGAGAGTAGCTTTGGCAGAATGGTTGAAACATAAGTGACATCTACAATGGAGAGATTACACAAGAAAAAGTACATCGGTTTGTGGAGCTGGGGAACCAGGCAGATCAGCACACTAATAAGAAGGTTTCCGAGTACAGCTGTCACATACATCAGTGAAACACAAATAAAAATCACAATCCGTTCTGTTTCGGAGCTGGAGAATGCTAAAATGTGGAAAGTATCCTCTGTGCTTCTGTTATCGCATCCTTCCATTGTAGCCTAAAGGAAGATAACTGTGGACCGGATCCACAGTCTGAAAATAAAAGGAAAATAGGAAGAAAGTTACACCCAAAAACATGTTGCATTGCATCGGAGGCAAATTTCATCTGTTGCAAACAGTATTAAAACTGAGAGGTGATGTATCCTAGCCCAAGCCTCAGTATCAGGTTAAAAATAAAGCTGATCAGTATCTGTATACAATAAGCAGAAGCAAAGTATTCTCCCTGCATGCAAACAATAAAGATTACTCGACTCCCTCCAAAATTTAGCATAGTTTTGTTTAAATGTAACTTTTCACCTGTTTTCTTCTTATTTTTAATTAAATATAAAATATAAACAATGAGAACATTCTCAATAAATTAAAATTTAAAATACACTTTTTATGTTATAGTTATGTTAAGTAATATTTAACAGTTTTTGTTAGGATTGAAACAATTACTATACTAAAAAGGTATTTTACAATAAACATTCTATACATTGACACAAGACATTGCTTACTTTAGCATTACTTATGGACAGAATGGGAAAGTGAAGACAGCAGTTTGACTGTTTAGGAGGGATGATGTTGTTGAGAGTGGTGATAATATAAAATATAGGGGTCTATTTACAAAGATCATTTTAGTGCGATAGGGCCAGTTTTCACTTCAAAACTGGCCCTATCGCATTAAAATGAAGTTAAGCATATTTACAAAACGTCGGAGCGGAGTGTTGCACTCCGCTCCCGGCGTTAAACTATCGCCAGCTCAGACTGGCGTTAGGGGTAAGTATTCCGGCGATGCACACATATACCCCTCTTTTCCTCCCTCTAATAGCTGTTATTAGGGGGAGGAAAAGGGGGGTATGTATGGGGAGACCGCCGGAATACATAGAAATACTGCGGGGGGTAAAAAAAAAAAAAAAATTGAACTTAAAGTAAAAATCAGTAAAAAACATTAAAAAACATTGAAAATATAAATAAAGATTAAAAAAAAGGTTAAACTCACCTGTCTGGGCATCCCGTCGGGCTGCGCAGTGTTTCTCATGTCAGGAGTTTGAAAAATTTCAAAGTGCCTAAAGAGAAGCACTGAGCATGTGCAGTGTTTCTCATGTCCTGCGCATGTGCAGTGTTTCTCATGTCGGCACTGACATTTTTCTAAGTCCTGATTGAGAGGTACTGCGCATGTGCAGTACTTCATTCAGGTATCGCACGGAGGAGAAGCACAGCACCGACCCGCAGCTCATCGCGGGACCTCAGAAGAGGGGTGAGTATTAGTAAATAATGTGAAGGAAGCTGCCAGGCTCGCTGCGATGATAAGCCAGCCTGATGCAGCTTCCTTCACAGAGAATAAACAAGGTAAGTAAATAGAGCCCATAACAGGTAGTGAACACAGCTGTCATTATATTAAGAGAGTTAGTCTCTGATGCTTTGAAGCAGGACTCTGTAGGAAATAAATACATATAACAAAGATGTAAGAAATGTGTTTTAATTGATATAAAAACAGTCACTGCAAAAAAACAAAAAACATTTTTGTGGTGAATGTTTACATCACTTGAAGAGTGCTTTCCTGTGTTGATGCAGGTGTTGGAAGTTCTTAAAACCAATTGGAGACTGCAGAAGAAATTGTATTTACCTTTTGCTATATAAAACCTCAATCTCCGTAGTCATTTTGAAGAGGAATATATAAATCTTTAGGAGACATTGGGGAATTGATGGATCATTAACGTGATTAATCCTGTGGGTCTCATTTATGAAAAGAGAATTGCTGACACAAATCACAGAGGTGCAAGTATGTGCATGTGATTTTTATACAGTATGTTTGCATTTATGGCAGCTTCTGCGTTTATATATTGAACTGTTAATTTCCATTCAGAATTTCCATTTGGATCCATTTGGGCTGGATCCTAAGGAACGGCCGACAGGGGAATTACGTACATGTTGTACATGATTCCCCTGTTTTGAAGGTTGTGCGCATGCGCACAACCTTCTTATGATGCCATAAGGGCCGGCGTACGTAAAGTACGTTACGTACGCGTGCTCTTCCAAAAAGGGGGCTTTCCCCCCACCCCCGGTACGCATGTCGTATATCCGTCATAAAGGTAGAGATAGACATGCTAATTAGGGGACGGGGGGGGACGGGGACCTGATCGTAACAGTTAGGGTAGGAATCTGGACACATAAGTGTTCAGATTTACTACCGTCAGCAGGGAGTGCACGGGGCGTGCACTCCCCACTACGATGCCGCATGTACTGATCATGGGTGCCCGCAAGGCGCATGTAGGTCAGGATCCGGCCCAATGGCCCCGATCCAGATCTGACTCTGCGCCAGAAAGAGTGACATTTCTATGCATTTGTCCGCATTGCGCATGCTCAGATCTGATAATTATCCAGTCACGATAACTAACTTACAGAACGTAGGCCGCACTCATAGTAGTAAATGTTAACCTGTTACCACCCTATCCCACAAAGAAATAGGACACTAAAATCAAAAGGACCTAAAGAAGGATATATAACATTGGACAAAAGGGATACCTGTCCTTATTGGTCCCACCTATCATATAGGCCAATCCTTCGGTGCTGCCCTGCCCCTCCAACAGTCAATATTTAGAGAAAATGGTCCACAAAAATAGGAGTATATTAAAAATAATAAATTTTTATTAATATGCATTAAAATATGAATATTACAGGGTCCATGTATGTGGGCAAGGGGTAAGTAACATTGGAAGATAAGTGGCAATGATGCCAGCAAAATATAGGAATAAAAAATAAATAAATTATAGTGTTTACACAAGACAGATTAGGGATATAAAAACAACCACACGAGGGGCCTGATCCAGAGCTGCGATGTTACACTGAGCGCTGTAGCGCTCAGCGTAACATCGGTGCTCTGGCCCGACACTCCCCCTGTGCGGGCGTATGGCCCCTTCCTTACACCAGCTGAAGGCTACCCAATACTGCGCTTAATACTAGATTTTAATAGTGTTCCTAAAATTATTATTATTATTACGTCACAGGTTAGATAAGGGGGACCTCTAGTGACAGTACATATCCTGATCTGCTAGGGGGTTGCTCATTACTCTCACCATGGATACGGGATTTCCCAGGCTGCCCAAGGGTATAAATATACCCCAATGACAGCAGAGCTGTCATTAGCGTCGGGATGTCCTGCGTGCAGGGCATGAGTTTTGGCGTGCCATAGGGTTTTATTTCCAAAGACCTCCCGCACGGATTAAAAGCTTGAAAGATCGGATCCAAATCAAGATGGTAAGTACTAGCTCTGGATCAGGCCAGAGGAGACTATAAATATGTTGATATAGATCAACTTAATCCATAGATCCAAAATAGATTTATAATAAACACCTCTGTATTGTGATATTATAAGTACTCCAACACAAAGTTAGTTAAGTAAGGACAGGGATGTAAAGTCAGCAATAAACTGTTAAGGCAAAGGGCTACAAATGAATAGTCATTGCAAGTGTTTCAATGGGGTCTATTTACAAAGGTCGAATTTTTTAAGTAAAATCAATTCACAGCGTTTCGCCGCAAATTTGCCACGAATTTTTCATTTAAATCGCGGGATTCACAAAGAATCGATTTTGCCACGATTTAAATGAACTCTCGCGAGTTGCAGCGATTTTAAAAGGGCTAAATCGCGGTGATTTCAATAGAAAACCACTGCGATTAGCCCTTTAAAAAAATTGCGGCAAATCGCGGCAGGCAAAAAAATTTCTAAGTCCAGCATGGCTGAAATCCTTAGCCATGCTGTACTGATAGAACTACAAGGCTCAGAAATGATGAGCCTTGTAATAATATCAGCGGCAGCATGGCTAACGATTGCAGCCATGTGTGTGTGTGTGTAGTGTTAAAAAAAAATAACCGTTCACATTAAACACACATTAAATAATAAAAGACAGTATGCATGTAAACAAGTTATAAACCTTAACTAACATTGTCCCATACTGTGTGCCCTTACCTGCTGTGGTCATCTCTCCTAACCTATGTGTAATGTGTGTATTGTATCGTGTGTATTAAATAAAAATGTTTTTACACTCACAGTTTGAAGTCTTCTTTTTTCGTTTTTCTTATAGCTGAGATGATTTTTCTTCAATTGATTGAAGTCTTCATCTTCATTGTAGTCTCCGATGGCGATTCTTCTTTCTTCAGCTGGAGAAAGGACGCTGCAGAACTTCTTCCCATCCGGACCTCTTCAAATGACGGTGAGGTCGCTAGGGGGCAGTATTTTTTATAGTGGAGATGACGTCAGTTACATTGGTCCTCTACTGTTTGTGACGTCATAGCCTAAAGCGGAAAGACTGACCAAACACATACAGATCATGGGTGGCAATGGAAGATTTCGCAGGTAAACAGACGTGGGCATCACAGGTTTGCTGTGAACTACAGATTGGTAAGGGTCCGCCATTTAATGCTGAATTGTTGGTCTCGGAGTTCCTGGATAACATATTTGGAATGAACTAGGTGAAGTATCAGTCCATAGACACCCCTTCAGGAACATATGTTATTGGGTATTCCATAAAAGCCTTCAGTGCCACAGTAAAACTGTTAGTGAGAGGGAATGCTAAATAGGAAGCAGTGTATATAACTCCATAGCCAGTTAACTTAAAGTAATACTGCATACAAGATAACTTAAAGGAGATTAGAGAGACTTTGTAGGCTTTGCTAGAAGCATTGTTGGATGTTATTGCAGACAAGTCTAAAGCCCAGGGAGAGGAACGGGGAAAGCTGCCCGGCAGCAGGAGCAGCCCGCTCTCCTCAGATCTCAGTTACCTAGGTGACTGGAGTGGAGAAGAAACACAGAGAGAGGAGGAGCAGCTCTAGTAGTGTCATGTGACAGCCGCGTTGTCCCACAGCTGGAGACATGCAATAGGTACCAGGGGAGGGGAGGAGAGCATTGTAGTTCAGCGATGCCTAGGGAGAGGAGTGGAGGAGAGGAGGGCATGGTAAGGTTGGCATTGGAGGAAGGCAGTGGGGCGCCTGGGCAGCAGCTATTCTGCTCCCAGCCCATACAACAGTGTGAACGCTACTGCACATGCGTATAACGGTGAAGAGCAGAATGGCTTTTATATAGATAGATTTGAAGACACCAAACACTGCAAAAGAAACAAAAGAAAAATGTGCTGGAAACTGTGATGTTTTGGAATGTTTTTGCATCATACTTGAATCTGATCCTTAAACCCATTTACAAGGTGACCAGAAAGAAAACAGAGGTTGTTTGGACATCTGTATAAGAAGATGCATTTTAAGCTTCCAAGCAAGTTATCCAGATGTATGGCGCCCTCGACCCTATCCATGTAGATTGGCCTTTCTATTTGGATGTGACAGTCACTGAACATGGAATGTCATAGGGTCTATTGAGAAAAAGCAGAGAACGAAACATAACAGTTGAATTCTGGGAAAAGCTGCTTTCTACATTACAACACAGGTACTCCCTATTGGAAAATACATTATTAACAGCTTATACAGCATTGTAGCATGTGAAAAGAACTCTAAAACAATAATCTGTGATAATACTGACATTGCAATACTGACACAGATGGACAGATGGACTGCTGCAATATACAAACCTCAAAAAGGTATTCTAATGGGGAAAAAAAATAGCATGAAAAATGGTGGAAAGCTGTGAAAATTGCCAGCAATTGAACTGACAGGAGATGCTGGTTCAACCTACCATGGGAAATCAGCTGGACAAGTGTGGTGAACAGACTCTATAGGACCCATGCACACTGAGAGAAAGGCAATGCAGTACTGCTATGCTGCACAGGACACATATTCTGGAGTGTTATTAGCACATTTGTCCAGTCTTGCTAATCAAAAGGCCACTCTAAAAAACACTGGAAGACATTGAAGTTCATCATAAGACTCCAGCTGAAATCCAATCTAACAATGGAACTCATTTTACTGGTCAACTGGTCAGACAGTGGGCTGCAGACAAGTAAGTTTACTGGGTGTACCCACATTCCCTGAGAAACTTAGAAAATGTACACCCTCAGACACCTATTGGAGGGGTGTAGGTCCCCGCTTAGAACAGTTTCGAACTGGCTTGGATTTTGATTGCATATGCCAAGCAATCGATCCACGGAGCACCAAGCTTTCGGTGCTCTGAAAAGTAAGTAAAAAAAAGTCCCCCCACTCCTTTCCCTAATTCAAACCCTAACCCTAACTCTCCTTTCCTGGTAGCCTGACCCTAACCCTCCCTTCCTTGCAGCTTGACCCTAACCCACCAAATGCCGCAGCCTGACCCTAATTGTCCCTTCCCTGCAGCCTGACCCTAACCGTCCCTCCCCTGCAGCCTGACACTAACCCTCCCTACCCCGCATGGAGAGGTTACTCACCTTTCCCTGGTCCGGCGATATCAGTGGCGGAGCGGCGGCAGAGAAATATCGGCAGTGGCAGAATTTCCGAATGAGAATGGGTGAGTATGCCGATCGGCATACTCACCCATTCTGAAAAAAACAAAAAAACTGGTAAGTATTTGAAATAGGGACATCTGAAAAGAAACTTTCGGATGTCCCTATTTCGGAAATAGGAACTTCTAACCGGGGGGTAGCAACCGCTTATGGAGATGGGACAGAATCCTAAAGGAGGCTATGTGCATTGTGAATGAGATGATACATTTAAGTGTTTCAGATTCTGTTTATGTGTGGGTTAACTATTACAAAGGTAATCCAAACATAAACAGAATTGTACTGTATTGTACAATACTTTTTATGTCTGTGTTTCGGGCAGGCGTGCCCTTTCTCAAAGCTGTGTGACAGGGCATGCCTGCCCGAAACGCTTTTGCCAGTTGGTTTTCATTTCCTCTGTCTCTAGTTCCCAGTACTCTACGCGCCCACGGAACCTTTCGTCATCTGGCTGATTAGGAGCTCCCCCAGCTGCCTGTGTACACTTGAATCAGTTACACGGTACAGAGCACGGAGTTAGACTCGATTTTTCTAAGCTCTTTAAGTTTTCATGTGTTTTATGATATCTTTGTGAAGAAATTTGTCATTTTTATTTCCATTGGTTGAGTAGTTTTACCCAGGTTTGAGGAGTTGCATTATCAGGACTTCAGATCACATGCTATGTTGCTGCACATAGGAATCATCACAGCTTTTCGGTTTTGACAGCTAATTCATATGTTACATTTGTGATCCAACCAGCACCAATCTCAGCCCTTTTTCTAAATGTGTGATGTTTAAGTTGAATCTTGGTTGTGCATATTTGGGCAAAGTTTTCATTGTTAGTAGAGATGCTTATATTGGCTACTCTTCATTTCTTAGGTCAATACAGAAATGTTAAAATTTGAGTTTTCAAATAAATAAATTTATAAATTCAAAAATTAAACCATGATTCATAAACAGGTTCAAAGATGTGTGAGCCTGTTTGATTACATTAAATTGTTATTCCAACTTTTAATAATACTGAATATAAACATGAACACTTTTCACAAATGCAAATAGAAAGCATTGAACTGTTATTGTTCTAATTTTTGTTTTGTTTTTGGTGGAACATGATGGTCATACCCCTTTCACATCAACCCAAAAAAACACGGGTTGTTGACACATATAGCAGGTGGATAGGGACTCACCTACAAGAGGTGCCTTGACGCTGGGCAGGTGAGCTTAACCCAATATAGCTATATTGTGAACTAAACCTCCTTTTCATGTATGTGCTGACACATAATGTTATATAATGCTTGTTTGGAGCGCTGGACCTCTATTTTTGCCTTGTAGTTGCACAGTGGTCATTTTTGTCCTTGGCTGCACCTCTCCATTTATATATACACTTGCACACATTTCATATATTGAATTATAAGCGCGGCCTGTGTTTTTTTGTTACTGTCACTAGAATATGGAAGACCTGTATGCCCTTTCTTAAAATCCTCAATCTTCCAGTGTTTGCAATTATGAACTTTGTATGTGTGTAGGTTTTTTTATTATTATTTAATGCCTTACATTTTTATTTTTTTATGAATTTAGACTCCAAACATTCATGCTTTGACTTAAAACAGCTTCAGGAGAGCTTATAAACCTTAACCTTCTTCTTATTAACCTTCTCCAAACCAATTTACAAACTCTGAACTGTCCAGTTTTCCCTCCTTTTGCATGGTTGATACAGTCTGGAATCACTAAATTAACATTGCTGTGTGATCATACAGACCACTGGGCACTTTTACCTGAAAAATGGCTAGTCACTTAGCAATATTTAGGACTTTGATCTCATGTATAAAACCCTAGAGTATAGATTATATACTTTTGAGCAGGGCCCTCTTACCTCTCTGTATGTCAATTATTAACCATTTAACCATTTTTGTGTTATACTCTTTATTTAAAAATATATTGGGCTACATAATATTCTCGAGCTACTGTATATAAAAAATGTTAATAAATAAAATAAACAAACAAATCTGATATCAACACAGATGGGCTCCACATTAAAAACTATCTGGGTTACCTGTTGGCCATTAATTCTTTAATTTATGAAAAATACACAAATTAATGTTCATGATAATGCAATTTTGTATATGTATATTACATGTTTGTCATGTATTGTTTTATTTTTTCAGTAGCTTTCAACACATCTTTATTCCTCAGAGTGTACACCAATGGGTTTAACATTGGAACAATCGCCACATATATTATTGAGAGCAATTTGTCATCTTCTTTAGAGTTGTCATTCTCTGGCTTCATGTACAAGAAGATGATGGGTCCATAGAATAATATAACTGTGGTGAGGTGCGAGGTGCAGCTGGAGAAAGCTTTCATACGTCCCTCAGAAGAGCTGATCTTCAATATTGTTAAAATGATGTAGACATAGGAGATGACAATGAGTAAGTAAGGGACACATCCAATGAACACGCTTTGTACAGAGGTAAAAATGTCTCTGTATGTAGAGTCACTTGCTGAGAGTCCACTCAATGTTTTCAGGTCACAGAAAAAATGGTCAATTTCATTTGAACGGCAGAAAGATAATGAAGAGGCAACCAATGTATGTGCCAAGGAGTTGAAGATGCCAATAAGCCAGGAAAAAGCAGCCATTACAATAAGCACGTTCTTTCTCATGATTAATGAATACTGCAGGGGCTTACAGATTGCCACATAACGGTCATAAGCCATGCATGTCAGGATAAATATCTCAGCCTGTCCACACACTAAAAAGAAATAGAGCTGAGTAATGCAGCCACGGAATGAGATCTTGTGGTCTTTTGTCAATAAGATGGACAGTAATTTGGGCAGAGTAATGGACACATAAGTGATGTCTGTAGTGGAAAGATTACAAAGAAAGAAATACATGGGAGTGTGCAGCTGGCTCACTAGAGATACAAGTGTGATAATAATTACATTCCCAATGACTGTCATCAGATACATAAGTAATATTGCAATAGAAAGTACGATGCATCCTGTAGTAGTGGATGTAGATAATCCTAAAAGATGGAATTCAGACACTGTGTTGGTTGTGCAATTATTCATCTGGTCTTTCTAGGAAATGAAGAAAGGTAATTTACTTTTTCAATTTAATAAGCATTGAATAGGGGTATATTTAATAATCTCAGAATGCCCAATGTACTGTAGAGTTAGGTGTGTTGTATATTTTTGGGTTCAAGGTATAGCCAAATAGCTACCCAGAATCCTTAATGAGTGTATACATCAGATAGCTGAAAATAAAACGACCTGTCTGGGTTCACAGTATTTATCATTATTTTTCATTATTCATACATTATTTATTACTTATATTTGAGTCCACCAACAGTAAAACACCAACTCTACTGTATATGGCCTAAATCAACATCTGTAAAAGAATATTTGGATTCATGATGTTTTGGGTGTAAGAAAGGCAAAGGGTTTTAAGCCTTGCACAATGCACAGGAATCATTAATTGAAGGAAAGCAAAAAGCACTTAGCAGGAACATAGAAGGTTGGCAGAAAGAAGAGCAGAAACTTGAGATACAATAATAAAGTAAAAAACAAAAAAAACTAAAATATATTTGGAATAGGCTATAAAGTAGTAGGAATGAGACAATTCAGGGGAGTGCAATATATCAACAAAATTTTAGAAAGATATGTATAGATACAGTAACTATTATAACTGAGAATACCTAGAATAACCCAGGCCGATACTATTAATATAGTGGGTAAAACTACTGTATGGCATCCTAAATATTGGGGAAACTACTGTATGTAATTATTATATGACTAGGTAAAACTACTAAAGGGTCATACTGTGGGTCATTATTATTAATAGGGGAAACTGTTTAGTTTTACCTAGTATTGACTATTACATACAGTATATCTCCCCATTAGTAATAATGATGGTTATTATTAATAATGTATTATAAAACTACTACTGGACAGGACCCAGATCTTAGCTTCTGCTGTCGCCATTGCTTCGCAGCAAGGGCCCTACCTTAATTTTTTTGCACTGATCTCAAGAAAAATGATTAAATTTTTAAAACAGTTGTTATTAAAAATCAGTAATGCTACTTAGGTCATTAAATGAACCTCCAGGCTGGTGGCACATTATGGGAGTACTAAGGAATGAGGGCTGGAGGCACATGATGGGAGTACTGGGGGGGGCTGAAGGCACATGAGGGGAGCACTGGGGGGGGCTGAAGGCACATGAGGGGAGTACTGGGTGGGCTGAAGGCACATGAGGGGAGTACTGGGGGGGCTGGAGACATGTTGGGAGTACTGGGAGGGCTGGAGGCACATGATGGGAGTACTGGGAGAGAATGGGTAATGGGGGGACGACGCCATTCCCTTACTTTGCCAGGGGCACTGGACCCATAGATACAACCCTGACATCCGGGGCATCCTGATGGCGGCCCTGCCTTTCATTATAGTTTGCCTGTTTTACTTATGTATTCTATTTTCAAGACACATTCCCAGCAAGCAAAACATCTGCAATATGAGCATGTGTGCAGGCGCAGCTCCTAAAGCAGTGCTGACAGAGATTGACTGTATATCATGTCATTGTATATAGGCACAAATCGAGCACTGAGTAGAAGAGAATTCATACAGGTCACATGTTTACAACTTATATAATATAGGTCTTTATTTAAAGGACCTGATCCAGAGTTGTGGTTTACACTTTTTTCCCCCATCAATAGTTTTTAATGAATTTTCAAAAAGAAATAATAGGAGGAGAGGGTACAGAAAAGAGAAGGAAGAGATGGTAAACAGAGGGGACATACATTATCAAAGTGACCATAAAGTAACGTGTTACACAATATGTAAAGAGCAATTATCAAACAGCAAGAGCACTGACTGAAGAAACACATGGCAGGACAAGGAACTAGATTGATCAATTCATTGAGGCTAAATGGCATAGGGTCTGTGTCTAAAGAGGAAGGGACAAGAGAGACACTGTCGTCCACTGTAACAAATTCGTGGCACACAAACCATTTAATGAAAGGGGATGAGGTTGGTGTAATATGTTATTTCCATTAGGAAATTGTAGTATATTTTAGAGATAATCTTGCTGAAGGATAGAGGGTCAGGGTTTTTCCAGTTTTGGCCTAAAACATACCTAGAGCTCCATTTACTATTGTTAGCGCAGAGAGCGCTTATTAAGTAACCCAGGCTCATTGCTCCTCGCAGCGAGTCTAGACACATCGATCGGCACATTTACGAATACTTAACCGTCCGGCAAGGTCCCGTGATGGTATGCGGAACTTTCGCCGGGGACGTTCGGCTACGCTCGTAGCTAAAGTCCCAGCGCATGCGCAGTGGATAACTTTTGGGACTTGAAAATTTTCTAGTCCCAAAAGTTAAATACTGCGCATGCGCTGGGACTTAGCTACAGGGACAGAGAGATGCGGAGCGCAGGACAGGTGAGTAACCCTTTATTTTACTTTTTTTATTTAACATTTATAATTGTTTATTTATTTATTTCAATTTATAGATTAAAACAGTAAATATTTATTTTTTGTTTTAATTTTTTTATTAATATACACACATTTTCTGTATTACTGTGTTCTCCCTATACATACCTCCCCTTTCTTCCCCCTAATAACAGCTATTAGGGGGAGGAAAAGGGAGGTAAATGGGGAGACCACAGGAATACTTACCCTAATGCCACCTGAAGATGATGTTATATAGAGTATCACCGCAGATTGTTAAAATTCGCACCGATACTTTTTTACATAGAGCGATCAGCTGGTCCGCATACATTAGAGCAGGCCGGCGATCGGGGGAGCAAGGTGAAAACGGTCTTTATCTCATGGAAATGAAGGCATTACCATTTTGTAAATGGAGCCCCTAGGATGGGCAGGAACTTTTGAGGGGAATTAGGGAAATAAAGCCACATCTGGGGTTTAAGATAGATTGAGATTAAGAACATTGGGCCTGATGCAGATTTCAGGTTGTTTTACTTAGGGATGTCACGCACTTTCGCACAGAGTTACATACAAGTTACGTATGATCAGACTTACGATCCGGAACATCTGCTGTGCGCATGCGCAGTGCATTCTCTCAGCTAGATTTACGTATGTCGTTATTAAGTCTGGATCAGGCCCCTTGTTAGCTAGACCAATAGCAGAAAGCCAAACTAATCAAATAGAGTGGCCTTTCCAAAATATATAAAAAATATCTCCTATATCATCACATCCACAACAGCGGTATTTCAATTGACTTGGCCAAATTTTGTGAAGCTTAACCGGAGTAAGATACATTCCATTTAAAAGCTGTACATGCATTTCAGTGTAGTACACATTTAGACAGTTTAAAGCTCATATTATATATTTTCTCCAATTTATCCATGGCAAAACTGGTCTCAAGGTCTGATTCCCATGCCAGCTATGCTTTGGATTTCATACTCTCTTAAGGCTGCACAATATACATATAACAAAAGGTAATACCCTTTCCTACAGATTCTGAATATAATTGAGATTTAATAGGTACTGAAGGAGGGCGGAGGGATCTTTGAAATTTTGTGACGGATTCACACTTAAGAACATTTTTTAGGAATGTTCCTAAATTTACGCATGCAAAGATAAGTACGAACAATTCACAGATCCTGAATAAAAATGCTAACCACAACCCTAGCTTCTTAGAAGTTAAGAACGTTCTTATCTGTAGTTTCTTATACTTAGGAACTGCTTGGTTTCCCAACTAAGAATCATGCGTATATTTAGGGTCTTTAATATTCTCATGATTCACAGCTAAGCAAAGCAACACATTAATTGTTTTTCTTAGGTTTTCTTTGTTTAGAATTAACAAAAATAACCAAATAATTTATTAAAAATTGCAATATGTTAAAATGTAGAAAAATCCTAAAATCATAAATACTTATTGAAAAATTAATAAAGAACCATTCAGCTTTTAAAGCTGTTATAACAAATATCAAAATAATAAATATCTACTTAAATTAGACCTAAACTAAATTTGTATCTCAAGGTCTCACACACACAATACAAACATGCTACAAGTTAAATTAAATAAATTATGTTTCAAAAATCTTTACAACAAACAATGAAATCATGCACAAACGGCAAACAAATATAAATAATGATTACCTTCAAAATTGAAAGTAAAAAACGAAATGGTAGCATAACAGCAGTTTTAAAAGATAAGTCTTTAATTGTTTAAATTAAAGTTCACACATGCATTCATTATAATCACACAGAAGCTGTGTGTGTTGAAAAAACATAAAATAATAACCATGCAGATGTCAACTTAAGAATGGTGGAAGAACTTTTTAACTGTGAATCATTCACAGGAATCCTGTTCTTACTTATCTGTGAATCAGGCCCTTAGAGATTGACTTAATATTATATATTTATAGTAATCAGTAATCTGGTATTACAGCATTTCCAGACAGGTTTGCACATTTTTAAGGTATCAGTACAGCGATTTTTGCAATGTATTTCACGGCCTGGATTTAGAGCTGCACTTACACCTTTTTTTAGGTGCAAGTGTAGACCTAAGCAATACCATGCTGAACTGCAACGGGAGGTAATTTTAAATTGTGAAAGCAAAATTATACTTAAGAGGCGAAATGTCTTAGCTCAACTCTGTTCCATAGATTAAACGTAAAGCTATGCAGTATTTGAGTTCTCTGTGCAAATGTAATGTATTTTCCCTGCATGTTAAAGATTTAAGATTAATGAGCACCCCTTACTTTGCAAAATGGTTTAGCTGAGCTGTACACTTGCACCTGTTTTACCCTTACTCCAAAACTCTGAATCCAGGCCCACGAGTTCACATCCATAAGTGGAAAGATGTGTTCCACTTTCACATTATGATTAAACAAGACACTGAAGAATACAATTTAGATGACTGAAAACAACAACAACTTTATACATTCAGAGTTCTTGTGAGCGACAGAATCTTGGGTTTCTGCAAACAGAAAACTGACACCCCTGTGTGCAATTTAACTACTCACACTCACGACATGGACTTGCACAACAAAATATCTTTAGGCTAGGCCAGAATAAGAGAAACCCAGACCCCATAGTAAGCCTACCCTCCCCCTTCATCTAGTATGTGCAGCAATGTGGTCACTTGCTTTCAACCACCCACACAGAACATGCAGTTGTCAGAGGCTTTAACACCTCTCAGTACTCAGTCTAGGGGCCAGATTTACTAAACTGTGGAAAAGGAAACGTAGAGATATTGCCCATAGCAACCAATCAGATTCTAGCTGACGTTCTCTAGTATGTAATAGGAAAGTGAAAGCTAGAATCTGATTGGTTGCTATGGACAACATATTTTCTTTTTCAGCAAGTTAGTAAATCTAGCTCCAAAATTATATAGTGTTATTTACAGACCTTCCAACATGACCCATTCCATTAGCTACAATATACTCCGCACCTGAGCTTCCAACTGTCACACTCACCAGATGATTTGACTTAACTGATATAAAAAAAAAAACTATTTGTCTCTGCAACAAAGGTGTTACCATAGTAATTGACTGTTAGAAACTGCGAAGTAGAGAATTTTGTACCTAATGGAATAGGTCATATTGGTGCGTATGTATTTAGATAGGCACACAGATAATTATCATTATATAATAATAATAACAATAATAATAATAATATTAGAAATAATGTAAACATGCAGTGGACTAGGAGGACAAATAGCAATAGAAAACAGACACAAGTTAACGGAAGGTTAAGGTCATAAATAAAACACGGCAAAACCAATAATTACTGCAAAGAAAAATGAAAGCACAATTGCAGAGAATGATGAATCTATGGATCTGAGTTTTTTGCATAGGGGATATGGACATTTTAAACATGTACACGGAAACATACACAGAAAAAGGTTGAGAGATGTAATTAAGCAGCTTATACAATAAGTATGTCTTGGAGTATCTATAAAATAAAATCCACCTAAATTTTTATACTAGCTCAGAGCTGGGATAAGTGTAAAACAGAGGTGACTTTTATTCAGTAAATGGCTCAATTTTTCATATAAAATAAGCCCTACACATGTAAAGTATAAAACTAAACCATCATTTAATTTTTCCTAACATTTTTTTTTTTTACAGTAATAAATTATTTTCTTTAAGCCTGAAAAGCTGTGGATTGATGCTTAACCTAGACAGGCATTATGTGACACTGTATTTTTTTTAAAGGCTTTAATGTATTTAAAAACATAAAATAAATAAAATAAAAAAAATACATTTGTACCATGCAAATCTGTATAGGCTGCTGTAAATACACATTTAAACCGTAAAACAAAATTAGACTTCAGAGGTCTTAAGATTAAAAATTTGTGCAATAGGCAATAGCTAAATCAATTCCACTGCATGCAAAAATAAAACAACAATTTTTAACCCTTCACATTATAATGTGCTTTGTGCAGGTGTACGCTTGCAACAGTTTTTCCTGTTTCTCTTAATTACAGCCCCTACACATGCAGAGAAGGTAATGACACAAGTAAGAGTAAGCATCAGAGCACCAGAGCTGTGAAACATTAATAACAGCAATGTGGAGGTAAATAAGAGCACACCTGCAAGTGAAAGTGATCGCATAAATGAAATATAAGTAAGGGAAAACAAGCACAAGTAATTGGAGATTGGAGCACGGGTGCTGCAGTACACTGTAATGTAATGGGATATACAAGAGCATCTGTTGACAACAATTAGAGGACAAAATACAGTGCTTGAGAGCACACACACAAATAGACACATAAACAGGTGGAAATATTTACCTCAACAAAACCATGTTGAATTACAGGGGCAAGAAAATTGACTGATTCACCTGTAAATCTATTTTCACAAATTGTGCCTCCCTGGCTAATGAACCTGGATTTGCTAAGGTGAATATTTCCACCTTTTTTCTGCTTACTCTCAAACTCTGGATAAACTCCGAGAAGAATAGACAAGAGACCATTAAAGGTGGAGGTATAAGAATAATGGCAACATGAGAAAATGAGAACAAAGGAATAAAAACAAGAACAAAAGCAAATGGGAAAACTATAGTAAATGTACAATAAATAATACTGCTTATTACACATATTAAAATAAAATGAAAAAAAAAAAAGATAAATTATCATTTCGAAAATTATTCAGGTAATATGCAACGATTTAAATTAACATTCCGCAAGAAAAGATCATGTGTCGGGTCAGTAATTTAATGTCATTAGCGGGGAGGGCTGTACAGGTGCGAACGTCTTACCTGACAGCTCTGCATTGCAGTAGATGCTGGAAGGAGCTGCAGATCCACTTCTTATTAGAGGGTTCTGGGTCTCTGGGGATGAGTATGTCATTCTTTCAGAAGTTCATTATTTCTTATAACTAACTTTTGAAACTCACGGCAATGTCAATCTCATTGCTGTGATACTGTACATCATTTCTAATTATCTCATTCAAAGATAGGAAAACATGTCTATATTAAAAATAAGCAGTTCGGATTTGGATGAATCTGATAGAACTTGTTTTGTGTTCAGCGGCTCTTTTAGCCTTACGTTGTGGTGAGCTACTGCAATCATTGGACCGGATCCAGACTCCCGCTCGCTTTCCGTACGCGCAGGGGTCTGTCCGTCCAAGAGACAGAGAGGAATGCACGCCCTCTGTCACTCCCCTCTCTCGTGCGGGCTTTATGGCAACTTACGCTGCCATAAGCCTGCCTTAAATCAATCATGTGGATCAGCACCCTCTAGTCAAATCAGGCCACTTACACACTTTGGGCTGGATCCAGACCTAGTTAAGTGCTTAAAGATAGTTACTCCTGGGCTAAACCATGTTGATTGTAGGGGAGTTATATGTCATCTGTTGCAAACAGTATTAGAGTTGAGAGGTGATTTTCCTATCCCAAGTCTAAATAACAGTAGTAAAGCTGGTCAGTATCTGTTCCCTGCATGCAAAGAATACAATTAACTTGACTCCCCATGAAATCAACATGGTTTAGCCCAGGAGTAACTAAGTTCAAGCACTAAATTAGGCCTGAATCAGGCCCTTTGTGTGCGTAAGTGGCCTGACGTTCACAGGTCTGGATTTGGCCCATTGATCCAGTGGTCACACTAGGCTTGTGATTAAAAGTGGTGGTTAGACAGGGGTGTGGGTCGCCGGAAAGAACGGCCCTATTTTAATATGGCTGTTTTCTCCCAG
This sequence comes from Limnodynastes dumerilii, assembly GCA_011038615.1. NCBI lineage: Eukaryota > Metazoa > Chordata > Amphibia > Anura > Limnodynastidae > Limnodynastes > Limnodynastes dumerilii. The sequence goes on along the minus strand of WWET01003289.1, from coordinate 67,564 downwards.
GCAGCTTCGAACTGGCTGGGATTTCGATTGCATATGCCATGATGAGGCATAGCAATCGATCCATGGAGCACCAAACGTGGTACTCCGAAAGGTAAGTCTGTAAACTATCCCGACCCTTCACCTAATTCTAACCCTAACCCTCCCCTTCCATTACCCTAACCCTCCCTTCACCACAGCCTGACCCTAACCCTCCCTTCCCTACAGCCTGACCCTAACCCTCCCCTGCAGCTTGACCCTAACTCTCCCTTCTCCGCAGCCTGACCCTAACCCTGGAGAGGTTACTCACCTTTCCCATAGTCTGGGTCCTGCGGTAACGGCGGCGGGTTTTCCGAAATGGAATGGGTGCAGATCGGCATACTCGGCCATTTGGAAAAAAAAATTGGAACTATTGGAGTATTTGAAATAGGGACTTCCAAAAAGGAAACATAGAAACATAGCCACGTGGCCCTTCCAGTCTGCCCAGTTGTTTATTACAAACTATACTCACCCTAGACCCTATTTACCCTTAATTTAGTTTAAAATTTAGGATATCCTTATATTTACATCCCAAGCATGTTTAAACTGTTCTACTGTGTTAGCCTTAACCACCTCAGATGGGAGGCTATATTTTTATTGGCCAGCTACTCTATATCTCTAGTCTTTGCTTGTCCTCCAGAAGATACTTATATAAAGTGCTTCATTATAATCCTTCCCATATCTTTCTTTTTTAGGGACCCATGTCTAAACGAATGTCTAGCTGTTAGGTTACTTACAAAATCCTCTAGAATAAGTTCCTCTAGCCCAGGGGTGGCCAAACTTGGGCCTCATGATCTACCAATGGTCCATGTTTTCCAGATCTCCTCAGATAGTCAGAGCTGAGATAATCACTACCACCCGTAGATGTTTCAGTCAGTAATGAACACATCTGTGCTCCAACAAGAATTACATGGACCATTGATAGAGCACAAGGACTGGGTTTGGCCACCCATGCTCTAGCCTTTCTTGGTATGTTTTGTGACACAGGCCATGGACCATTTTAGTTGTTCTTCTTTGCACAGTTTTTAATGTCTTTCTGGAGATATGGCCTCCAGCACTCAACACAGTATTCTAGGTGAGGTTGTACCAACGATCTATAAAGGGGCATCACTACTTCCCTCTTTCTCCTACTAATTCCTCTCCCTCGTTGTTTTGTTACATTCCTTGACTACCTTTAAGTCACATAAAATAATGACTTCTAGATCCCTTTCCTCCTCAGTAGTTTCTAATATCGTTCCATTAATGATATACTGAGCGTTTGGGTTTTTGTGCCCCAAATGCATGCTTTTGCATTTTTTTGGCATTAAACTGCAATTGCCACACTCCAGTCTACCTAGATCATCCCTCATTTTGTGTACCCCTCCTGGCGTGTCTACCCTGTTACATATCTTTGCGACATTTGCAAAAAGGCATATTTTCCCTTCGATACCACAGGTAATATCACCTATAAAGATATTAAATAGCACTGGTCCAAGTACAGAACCCTGGGGTACTTCACTGGTTACGCTACCATCCCCAGATGGGATTCCATTTACTACTATTACTACTATTTAAAGTGGTCCCTTCCCCTCTCTTTGTTTTGTGAATATTGAACAGAAATAGGTGTTAAGATGATCTGCCATAGCCCTTTCACCATCAACAAGAATCCCATTCTCAGTTTTGAGCCTTACTATACCCTCCTTATTTTTTTTCACCTTTCATTTATATACCTAAAAAAGCTTTTGTCCCCTTTTTGTATCAAGTGGGCCAGTTTTTCCTGAGTTTGTCACTTTGGTGCTCTAATAACCTTTTTAGCCTGCTCCTGTTTTACACCTCCCTGTCATTGCAATGGGCAGACTAGATGGGCCATGTGGCTCTTATCTGTCGTCACTTTCTATGTCACTTTCTATGTTTCTATCATTATTTTGAGTTTGCTTATAATACCGAAAGGGCATCTTTTTTGCTTTGACAATAGTTGCTACCTCTTTTGTAAACCACATTGGCTTTCTTTTTCTGGGGTTTTTCCTAACCTTTCTTATATAAAGATCTGTTGCTGTTAATAATGCATTTTTTTTTTAAATTTCCCCACTGCTCCTGTACTCCTTTCATGTGCCTCACCTCTTCCAAAGAATCACTAACACATTTACCAATTTCTACAAAATCTGCCTTCTTAGAGTTTAGCACCCACGTCTTTGTGTAGCACGTGTCTCTCTCAGTCATTGTACTAAACCATACAGCTTGATGATCACTGGATCGTAGGTTCTCACCCACACTTATTTCTGAAATTCTGTCACCATTTGTAAGTACCAAATCTAAGATGACCTCTTTGCGAGTGGGCTCTCTCACCAGTTGCTTAAGGGAAACTCCCTGTAATGAATTTAAAATGTCCCCACTTCTAGTGAAGCTTGCAGAAGACTTATCCCAGTTTACATCAGGTAAATTAAAATCACCCATGATTATTATCTCCCCTTTAATGCCATTATAGCAATGTCTTGCAATAGGACATTGTCCATTTCCTCCTCTTGCCCTGGTGGCCTATATATCACTCCAGTTCGAAGAATGGTTACCCAAAGTGCCTCAGTTTTTTCTCCAATACTCCCTATTAAAGTTGAATTTAACCGTACCTTAACATACGTTAATACACCTCCTCCAATTTTTCCTACTCTATCTTGCCTAAAAAAATTATAAACTGGTATAGCTAGGTCCCAGTCATGATTTTCAATGGTTGGATTCTCCTAGTGTAGATAAAGACAGGGCCGGACTGGCCATCTTGCATTTCTGGCAAATTCCAGATGGGCCGCTGGAGTGATGAACCAGTACTCAGTGCTTCTGTAGAGAGCTAGCACTCAATAGCAGAAAATATTCTCTCTGCGTTACATTGCTGAAAGCTCCACACATTAGATCCTCTATAGCCTTCTTCCTGGTACTGACAATTAACCAATCAGGGAGTAGCTGATGCCTTGTGCTACTCCCTGATTGGCTTTTGCTGCTATGGACCGCCCCCACTTCCTGCAATGAGTTCACCTCGGCAGGCAGCACGGCTTTGCTGAAGTGTGTTTTTGTGTGTGTAAGTTTAATGTGTAAAAGATGTGTTGTGTCTGAGTGTTATGCATGGAGGTGTGAACAAATTGTGTTGTGTGTGAGTGTAATGCATGCATGAGCAACGTGACCATACGTCCCGTTTTGAACAGGACAGTCCCGTTTTTTGATGGACTGTCCCGTTGTCCCCATGCCCGCTTCGGGACGCCAAAATGTCCCGTTTTCAGAGAGCAACAGGTGACATACACTGTATGTCACCTGTTGCTCGCTGATAAC
>WWET01003289.1:47774-61323 GCA_011038615.1 Limnodynastes dumerilii | reverse complement strand
GCCAAGTGGCTACCACAGGCATCTGCATGTAAATACTGACTATGACTGGCAAATAATAATTTACGTTTAGTCTTTTCATTGAGATAGTGGGACCAGTCAGTTTGAGCCCTCATCCAGTTTGTACGGTCAACTAGTGTGTGTGATGTGATGTATAATATTTCTAAGTCCTTGCATCGCTGTTCTAAGTCTTGTTCTTTCTGTCTGCTTTTCTTTTTAAAGTATGCCACCCTTTTAATAAATGAACCCCTCATATATGCCTTAAAGGCATCCCAGGTAACAGCAGGGCTAGTGTTCATAGGGTTATCCTGAAAATATCCTTCCCAAGACTGAACGGTATTCTCCTCCTGACCCAGCAGTTCAAGCCAAAAAGGGTTCAACTTCCAGAAACGTATTCCCACCGTACCAACAGTTTGAATGGTAAAAAACAGGGGTGAGTGATCTGAAATCCCACGGTGCAGATACCTTATATCCCCAATTCGAGGTAGTAAATTTGGTGTAACTAAAGCTAGGTCTATTCTAGAGAATGAGTGATGAGAGGGGATGAGGTGCAATCAGGGGGGGGGGGCGCCCGCTTCCCTCCATACTTTGTTAAAATCACCCGTAAGGATTGCTGGAGTGGATGGAAACTTGGCCATATAGGTCAGCACTGATTTCATGAAGTTAGCAGAGTATGGTGGGGGAATGTAAACTGCCATCAGTAACACAGGTGAGGTATCAACAGTGGCTTTAAGAAAAATGTATCTGCCCATGGGGTCTAACTGAACATCTTCCACGTGAAAATTTAGTTGCTTACGGATTAATATAGACACCCCACGGGAATGCGTAGAGAAGGTGGAGTGGGAGGTCTAACCCACCCATTGACGCTTTAAAGCTAAGATTTTTTGCCCCACAAGGTGAGTCTCCAAGAGACAAACAATATCCGGACTCTGTTTTCTAATGTAGTTGAGTACTAGTGACCTTTTTACTTTTTCATTAAGGCCCCTAACATTCCACACAAAGAACGAAACATTACGCTGTGAAAGGCTAGTCATCAGGGATCCTCCGTATTCTATCTATAGTAATTAGCTATTGGCCAGAGCCGAGCCCCGACACCAGACAATACAATCTAAATCACCCAGACCGCTAATCTGTAATACTGCAACCCGATAAAGAATGTGAAATGACTCCTCAGCCAAAGAGAACAGAAACCAGTTCTGTATATATGAAGAGATTAGTCTCTATTAGGCGACGGACGCCTTCTCGGAAAACGCTCCAGCCATTCCTCAGCCTCCCTTGGCGAGTTGAAGAAATGCGTCTCTCCGTCTGCCACCACCCTCAAGCGTGCCGGAAAGAGGATGGAGTAGGACAACTGTAGGTCACGCAGCTTTCGACGGATTTGCGTATACTGCGCACGGTTCTTCTGCACATCCAATGCATAGTCCGGGTATACGGAGATAGTGGCATTGTCCAACTTGAGAGGTCCTTTTTGTCGCAAAAGACGCAGAACAGTGTCCCGGTCTCTATAATGGAGGAACTTTGCAATGAAGGTGCGGGGTGGAGCACCTGGACGTGGGGGTTGAGGAGGGATTCTGTGCGCTCGCTCAATCGCGAATTGCAGTGAAAAGGCTTCCCTTCCAAATTCCTGCAGTAGTAGGTTTTCAAGAAACGTTTCCGGGCGTTGACCCTCCGCACGCTCAGGGAGAATCTCCCCTACCTTTATCTTACACTTATAATTATTTCCAGATTTGTATTTGTATATCCTTAGAATAACCTTTTGGATGAACAACTCTATCATCGCTAACATCTGTTTAATGGATGTGAACAAGCTCTATCATTGCTATAATAAACACATTTTTAAATGTTTAAAGAATCTGACTGATGACTATGGGAAGTTTTCCCTCATCTATATATCATACATGTAAAAATGTAATGTACAGGGAAAAAGAATACAATGGAAAATTGGTAATAGAAACCAATAAGAACCTTGCTTCTGTTCTTCAAACTGAGATTAAAAATTCCATCTCAATTGATTAATTATTATGGTTATAACACAGTTGAGATTATTTTGTACAAGTTTTTATGTAAATTAAATGTTTTATTGTTCCTAGTAGATATAGTGTATAAGAATATACTAACTATGTGGCCCATATGCGTCCCAACACAAGAACGCTTCCGGATCAGTTTGGCTGACCAATCACCAGGTCCCATACTGAAGCTTGTGGGACCCACTAATGATATTTATTGAGATATACATTTATTTGGGACTAAAATGGGATTAATCACCCAAATGACTATGTTTATGAGCAAAGCAGGTAAATAGGAAAATGATTAGTCTGTAAGCTTATTAACCCTTTTTTTACCATTACTTGACTGCAATATTATCAGCAGAACATAGATCAGAGACAAATTTAGAACTCATGGGGCCCTAGGCAAGATAACAGTTCAGTAAGCCCAGATTCCCCATTTGGCAACCTATGTGCACCTATTATGATATTGGCAATTTTTATTTTATTGTTTTTTCCACAAGGCAATTACCCAATAAATAAGGCTCAACTTTAAAAGCGCACGCCAGATATTACGCTACGGATCTCCATCTGTATGGAATTATGGGCTTTATTTACAAAGATCATTTCAATGCGATAGGGCCAGTTTTCACTTCAAAACTGGCCCTATCGCATTAAAATGAAGTATCCCTTATTTACAAAATGCCGGAGCGGAGTTTTACAGCTCAGACTGGCGTTAGTGTCAAGTATTCCAGCGATGTCCCCATACACCCCTCTTTTCCTCCCCCTAATAGCTGTTATTAGAGGGAGGAAAAGGGGGTATGTATGGGGAGACCGTTGGAATGTTGCCGGAGGGTAAAAAAAAAATTTTGGGAAAAAAAAAAAAAAAAAAAAAAATCAACAAAAAACATAGAAAATTAAAATAAATCTTTAAACTCACCTGTCTGGGCATCCCGTCGAAGCTGCAGCTGTCCACTCCCGGCATGAATACACTGCACATGTGCAGTGTTTCTCATGTCCTGCGCATGTGCAGTGTTTCTCATGTCCTGAGCATGTGCAGTGTTTCTCATGTGCTGCGCATGTGCAGTGTTTCTCATGTCCTGCGCATGTGCAGTGTTTCTCATGTCCTGCGCATGTGCAGTGTTTCTCATGTCCTGCGCATGTGCAGTGTTTCTCATGTCCGGATTGAGTGCTACTGCGCACGTGCAGTACTTCATTCATGCATCGCATGAATATAAAGTACTTTGCGGACCTGGTGGCTCATCGCGGGACCTCGCAGGAGGGGTGAGTATTTGTAAATCCCGATGATAAGCCAGCCTGATGCAGCTTTGTTCACAGGGAACGAGGAAGGTAAGTAAATAGAGATCCCGGAGGGGGGAAGATTATGTGTGCCCTGACATCTGCAGTACTTACTAGCACTAGTAAGAGAGTTGTGGTTGCGTGAGGCAGATGTGGGGGGTTGGGGGACAGCAGCAATACATATTCACTATCTACACAGTGTAACTCCAACCCGACCGCATCTGCCATGTGAGTCTCTGTGTTTCTCTGCAGTGTCAGTGCAGTGTGGAAGCAGGGAGGGAGGGTACATGCACATACCTCCTCTCCGCACCCTCCTCCTCTCCGCAACCTCCTCCATCACATAAAATACTGTCAGTGTGATGTCATCACGCCCCCCGGGAGGATTGACCAAAATTTCTCTTGCCTCCGGGCACCTGGACTGAGCTTAAGCCAATGCCCACTGGGCACTAGGCGGGTGCCTTGATAACTCTATATGTAATCCGCCCATGTTGATCAATAATTTCTCTATGGATTTTTTCTATTTATCCTTCTTATAATAAATGCAAGTAAGTAGGAAACCTAGAAAAAAATTGTGTATTTCACAGAGCCAAATCATGGGATGAGTCGCTGGTCACACACAGAAATATATGCACCATTAACCATGCATGTAGCTGTAAGAGGAAGGAGACTGAAGCCAGGCGCTTTTACAGGATCCACACAAACAGCTGCCTCTGTCATGAGTGTGAGTAGAAAGTTGGGGACTATGAGCTATGTGACTCTATTGGACTTAGAACCCAGTTATCCATTAATCAGCTGCTAAAAATGGTGCCAATTAGAAAATGATAATAGCCAGTATCATGAGATCTGAAGCTTAAGTATCATGGTCTGGATTCACAGTTATGTAGTTTTCGTCTCACATACGTTGTTTTAAGAATTGAGCTACTATGCATGCGTAGTATCTACGTACCATTTCTGTGCGTAGATTACGCAATCTTTAGACTGTGAATCCGGACCCATATTCCTGAGCACTGGTTGTGTCTGAATCAGCATTGGCAGGTGCACAATATCCTCGTTCCCATGCGTTTGCACTTGTAACCACTCTACTTGCACAGAAGGACTTCTGAAACCTGGCCCCTATCTATCACACTTATACATTTTATCTAACTTTGCTGGTAGTTCAGAAGTCAGGGTACACATAAAGAAGGCATTGCCTATACTGTACCTTGTAATTAGAAGTGCCGCCCACTCGGAATATGTTCGTATCCAATTAATTAAATGAGTGATTATTGTTTGTCACTAACTCCTAATCTGGGGTCCTATTATGATAAATGAAGGGCAACCACAGGATTCTCAAAGGTCAAATGAATCCATTGGCTTTGAAGACAATCTAAGTATGGTCATAATACTTAGCACACTTTATACAAAGGCCTTGCTTTAGAAATACCTACAGAACAGATGTTCATGCTGACAATATGTAGTACAATGTCTTGTACACTGCTGAAAGTGTTGGAATAACAGTGCTGTAATGTTACTTGATATTTGAAATGATATTGCTCAACTTGTGGGGTTATCCAAAAAGCCATTACTGCTCTTCCTATTTCCATATACCTAAGGTAACAAAAAGCCCATAATGTCTAACATAATTAGTGAAATTCAAACCCTTATAAGTGGATGAGCTTTCAACTACAACAACTTCCCATAAGCCTGAAGCAACTCATTGATCTACCTCTTTTATAGCTGTAAATTTGCCTCATTACAAACATCTGTGTAACATACTTCTGAATAATAGGAAGTGTGTGTTTATAATGCCTCAAAATATTTGTTTCTCTAACTCCACAGGAACAATATAGTTATATAAAATTTAGATGGTGTATATTGGACCAGGTTTCCATTACGGAGTTTAAGGTCAGGGTCCCCCTCCCTGCCTTAAAATAGTTATAATAGTCAGGCCTTACCTAAGGCTATCGTTTGTGAAGCAGGATTCTGTCCAACATCTATTTAGAAATAATTGAATTTATTTCTAGGCAGGTTAACGGGAAATCAAGTCAGAATCAGATCTTGGGTGTGTCAATAGTGAGATTCTGAATGAATTTACCAGTTCTACAAGACTGCTTCAGCGTAAGCATTGGTTTCATAACTTAAGCAGCTCAGGCGTGAAAGAGAAACCATTTACGATTTGTCTTTATGTTTCACCAGGAAAAGCATTAATGCAGAACATCACATTTTTCTCACTGGGAAACATAAGGCCTGATTCAGACTTAAGGAGCTTGAAATTAAGAAACGAAAGTTACTCCTGGACTAAACCATGTAGATGGCAGGGGAGTCATATTTCATCTGTTGCAAACAGTATTAGAGGTGAGAGGTGATGTTTCCTATCCCAAGTCTAAATAACAGTGTGATAGTAAAGCTGGTCAGTATCTGTGTGCAGTAAGCAATTCAAAGATATATCCCTGCATGCAAAGAATACAATTAACTTGACTCCCTCTAAAATCAACATGCTTTTGCCCAGCTGTAACTTCCCTCACTTAACTTCAAGCTCCTTCTAAAGTCTGAATCAGACCCATAGTTCTTAAGTCCCCTTGTGACTGACTGACACCACCTTTACAGGCACAAGAAAGGATCTTTCTGAGCAGTTTCATCTATTCACAATAGATTGATGCTGTATTATATGTTCTAGCTGAGATCATAATGCTCTAGCCAATACCATACTTTCAATAACATATAATTACTCATTCATATTTAATATCCTTATAGTAGGGAGCACTAGTTGATTCATTTTTAGTGGATTTCATTAAATGGCAGAGAGATGGTAAACCTTTGGATAAAAAATAAAATACAGAAATTTTGGTCACACATATTTGCAAATATATGAAATAAATGACTATTGCAACTAAGTACTATTAATTTAATCCAGCGAATGCAAGGTCACCTAGCAGCCAGCACCTCCCTCTGCCAATTGCTCTCTGCCCATTGTCTGCCTAGTCGCCCATTTGTGTGTCTTCTCTGTGTATTCCACTAATGAGCAAGACTTGCCTTATGGTCCCAAGCTTCAATCTACCAGCGCAAGAGTCTCAGTACTGGATACATAATTCTGCTTTTCCTCTACAAACGTTCCCCACCACCCTTTTCCGCTACGCTTTATATACTGGGTGCTGAGAATTCTGACCACTTGACTTGTCATTAAAAAAATGCAATTGTTGGTGTTCCCCACAGCTGTTCTCCTGGTGCTCTCACTTGTGGCATATCATACTGTAAACTTCATTAAATAAGTGCACAGGCTCAGTGTTAAAGGAAATTGTAACCACTACTTACAGCCCATATACTTGCTGCAGCCAAGTGCCTTATAGCGAAGTCCTAGAAATCTCGCCTACCACCCCGCATGTCGTCACTCTCCGCTAGTATCTGGTATGTTGCAAGTATGGAAAAAATTTCTTACCATCTTCATGACCGTGAGGACCTCTTTCTCCAGATATGGTCACCTTGGCTATCCACCCACTCCAGCTCCCCAGTCAACTTTTGAGTTCCCCCAATATGCCCTATCCACACTCATCTACCTGCCGTCTTTTCCCTCACCCCTTCCTGGTGGCTGCCCCACCTCAACCCACTTGACCCCCCCTTCCCCCATTTGCGGAGCCTCCAATTGCACATGCATCCTTACTCCCCTCAAGTCTGCCACTTCTATAGAGGCTCCCTACCTTACCTAGCTTCTATTTAAAGTTCTGTTATATATGTGTGTTGATGTCTGCTGTTTTGTAATATATTACATGTTACCTGCTATGTTCTGTGGACATCTTACTTTCCTAATAAAGAAAAGTGAAAGAAATTGTAACCACTTAATCGGCAATAAAAAAACTCAAAAACCATAGTCCTTAGTGACAGAAATACGGCCTACAGTTGTATAATGGATTTTGTTATAATCTAGGACCATATTCACAGATACGTTTTTGCGTCAGATTGCGTGCATATTTTTAGGATCGAATAAACTGCGCATGCGTGGTAACTTTTTCCACGCACATTACGTAGTATTTATGCACGTAAGTACTTTTGGCACGGACTTGTGAATCGCACTTAGGGACATATGTAAGGAGTGGCGTGGTTTTTATGCGGACGGTAGAAGTTACGTGAAAGTGTGCGGGGGAAGCATTTAAATAGGCATTTGGGGGCGCAGTTAGATAAATACGTACGTACGTAAGTAACATATGCGCGTAAGTATACACGTAGACTTAAGGTTGCCCTATGGAGGCGACAGTTAACTGAAAACCCGTCCATGAAAGGGGAGTGTCATGGGTGTTGCCTTGCAAGGAAGGTGCGTATATTTGTGTACTTTTTACACACGTATCTGTGAACACGGTCTGTAATCTTTCAGTGTTTCAAAGCTTACGTTGTATAGAGCCAATGAATATTTTTCTCTGTTTCCACTTTCTGGACCGGATTCAGACTATCGGACGTATAACATATATGTCCGGAATTTCCAGTTTTTTACTACTGCGCATGCGTAGTAAAGTTCTTACGTAATCTATGCGTCTTTTCCTTACGTAGATTGCGTATATGCGGTCTTTAAGACCGCATATACGGAATGAAAAGATACATAGAGTACGTAAAAACTTTACTACGCATGCGCAGTGATAAAAAACGGGAAACTCCAAACGTATATTCTATACATCCAGTAGTCTGAATCCTTTCCACTATTCCACATATATACATCTACATATACAAGGTCAATAAAAATGGTTATCAACTGTATTAATAACTGTAATGCCTACAGATAACTAGTTATGCTCTAATTGTTTCCATATTAGCCACCAGTTCTCATCCTTTTCATCTCAGAGCTATCGTATTCTAAGGGCTAAACAGCAACCTTCCACCGAGGGACAGGGAAAACAAGACATGCTATTACATAAACAAAACTTGTAAATCTAGCTCAGGTGCACAGTTCCTTTTGTGTACTCAGCTCAGGTGTGTTTTGCCTTGTAGCCAGATGATAAGGGTAATCTAAGAATGATTGTTTCCTTCTAAAATTATATGTGCCTTCATAAAGTCCCATACAGCAATCCATCAATGAAATCTTTGAAGTTTTTTGTTAGAACTCCACTTTGTTTACATTGGTTATATGCTCCAGTTAACCTGTTTCAATTGAAAAGGGAGACAAGTGAATAAAAATAACATATACAGATAATGAATTTCATTTGCTTACATTGTTTTGATGAGCTCACAGTTGTTTTGAGGACAGTTTGATTTCTTATGAACACTTTACAAGGAGCCATAGTAGTAAAAAAGATACATTTCCTAATTGTCCCTTTAATGTATTGTACTTAGGTTTAAGCTTGTCATTGGCCCAGTTATCTTTATTATCTTTGATAATGCTGAGTAACTGCCAGGAAGTGATGAACATTTATGAACGACTATAATTTTACCTGATGCTTCTTTCAATATTTATCTTTGGCTGCTTATGACAGGTTAGGACAGGAGCAGTTAGACTTTGAAGCTTATTTGTGTGTAGAACCAATACATGTATTCCTGTCCTTAAATAGCAACAGTCTACATTTTGTATTTTGATTATATGAGGCATGACTACAGTAAATGGAGAAAAGATGATTTAGTACAATGAACCCGGTGCAGTCATAATCTGTGAAAGAAGCTCTTCCATTTCATGTGTGCTAGAGGGATATGTATTTTCTTCTAGATATTTTTTGTAAGAAATATGAGAAAGTCCTCACTAAATTGTCCAACGACTGTGTAAATAGACATAAAATATTAAAATGGCCTCTTCTTCAGTTTTCTGCCAAGGCATCTTAGCTCAGGGTATTAATCAGCTTTTTGAAAATGTTAGGCACATATGGATCGAAATTAGACTGAAAAGGTTAGAAGGCAGAGTTGTAAATTCTGCTGCCTTAGATAACTTCTGATGTTGTAAAGCAACGCTTTACCAGACATTAGACTGACTGCAGGGCCCCTCAGAGGTCTTCACAGCATCCCTCATGACCCATCGCGTTCCTAAATTTTTGCTGCAATAATCTTTACTGGTATCTCTTTAGGATACCCCCAAAAAGAAGATTTTTTAAAATTGGGATTATTAAAGCATAATACTGTTAAATATTATTTGCATATTGTTGACCTTATTATGTTATTAGCAACATCCTGTAGCAAATATTGGAGGACTCACCTAATACCAATGTACAGTATGAGGGACGGAAGCTGGGAAATTCGTTATGGCCCCTTAACATCATTGCACCATGTTACTTCTGAATATCTGTTGGTCTTCTCTGTGGTACCTGAGGTGCAAGTCGCCGCCTTGAATGCGAAAGCTCATTTTCATCTGTATCTATTAAGAAAAGACAGTCGTTATCTAAATATTATTTTAGAACGGCTAAGTATGCCGATCAGCACACTTAACCATTAATTTTTTTCGGAGACCCGATGCAGCCGCCGCACTGACCAGAGAGACCACCATTTAGAGAGGTGAGTAACACTCTTCGGGGAGGGTTAGAGTCAGGCTGCGGGGAGGGGAGTCTTAGAGTTAGGCTGCAGGTAAGGGAGTCTTAGGGTTAGGCTGCAGGGAAGGGAGCCTTAGGGTTAGGCTGTGGGAAAGGTAGGGTTAAGGTAATGGAAGGGGAAGGTTAGGGTAAGGATTAGGGTAAGGGTTGGGGTTAAATTTATACTTACCCTTCAGGCGCAGCGTCTTCTGTCTTCAGTGTGTCCATTGCTTTGCCTCTGCAAGTTTGGAACTGCTGGGGCTGGGATGGGAGAGTTCTGTATGGATGGGAGAGAACTGGCGACTCTTTGGAAAAAGCACCGTTCGCAGCATTAACCCACACTCATCCTCAGAATGTCATGGCTCCTGGCTTCAGGTGATCTTATTATGTTGGGAGAGTAGACCTGACCTTTAAACTGAACATAAACCATAAAGTTTCCATCTAATATTGCCTTATAAAAGCAACGGACTAGAGAAAAGAAAGTGATAACATTAAATAAAACAGTGACAATGAACAAAAATAAGGATATAATAACAAGGAAAACACTTTATAATCAGTTAAGTCAATAGTTTTCCCTTGTGTCAACTTTCAGTGCAGTCTGCTGTTAATTAATAATGAAAAGTACAAACTTAATATAATGCACCACACTTCAGCAGTTGTGCCCTTTAAAGCCTGATATTGCTGTAATAATAGAAAACTGGGGGTAGCTGCGATGTTCCTCTTTCCGGTTGAGAAAAGAAGTCAAAGGCCACGTCTTGAAACAAAACATCTGTCAACAATGTTGCCAGCACCTTCCCCCCATGTTATTATTTCGCATGGTGGGAGCAGTAGGCAAGAAGGATTGTTTCACCATTGTAGCTATATCAGGAGAAACCATCAGACACATTCAAGGATTTATTTTCTACCCGTGGTGCATAATTACCAATAATACTAAATTACTAAAAAATACATAATCACTAACATTGAGATAATAACCTAGAGCTGGTGGAATGCACTTTACGAGGGTATGTGGGGCAGGCCAGCACTGGGTTGGAGATTGGCACCAGGCTGAAAAGTCAATAGGGGAAGTATCAGGGGAGATTGCAGATCTCAGATACTGACTTTAGTGTCAGATATTTACATTTATGTTGCAGGCTGTGGTGGCAATAAGGGGAGACGTGGACTTGGTGAGTATTAGACCATACCCTAGACTGGCCCTGTGTGAAGGCAAGTGGCAGAAGTACCTCCCTCACATAAACTGCAGGACATGACATCATTATATCCAGGGGGAAGGGGGGGGGGTGGGCACCAAAAGTTTGCCTCCGGGTGCTTGGCCAGAACTTACGCCACTGGCGAAGACCATAACCTTCAAGAATTCCTGGCAAATTACACCTAACAATATAGGACTGTTATTCCTCTAAATACAGTACAGACTGTGATTTAGGACCAGATTAAAGATTCGGTATATTAGCGTTTGAAAATCTGAATGCAGGATGCATGGGGATCATTTATCACAGACCTGCATCTGAACGAACACACCGCTAACCACTCCTCTCACACAAATGGACGAGGTACCATAACCAACCTTTTTCTGACTCATGTGAATGGAAAATGGCGGTGGTTCCGATGACTCAGATTGTCAAAATCGTCACTGTTTTCTATTTTTTTGTGGCGATTTTGAAATCTCAGATTTACTAAAGGTGATTTGTGCTATAAAATCGTATGTATTTTTGAGATGTATTTTTCTCAAACTCGCCGTTGTTGAGCTATCTGTGGCGATTTTACCCATTCATGAGATAGAAATCTCATATGTACTAAGGTGCAAGTTGGATAAAAGAGGTGGGGGTGACTGTTGATTTCATTGAAATCGGCACTCACCCTCTGTAAAAAACTAATCTCTCGTTATGTAAAAAAAAAATCTTCCAAAATTAACATGGCTGCCACAGCTACCAATGAACCCTTAGCATGCTGTGCCACCTAGTACTTTAAGTCACAGCATGCCTTTGTATTCCAGGGCATGCTGTGTCTTGTAGTACCCAAAGTGGCTGCATGCAAAGGGTTAAGGGCATGCTGCCGCAACCACAGTGTCACCCGCTAATGCTACACTGCATACATTACCCCTCTGTAACACTAACAACTGATCTTTCCCTTCCTAACTGATTAAACTGTGCCCCACTGTAATTATTTCACACTGCCCCTCCGTACAAATAAAACATTTCCCCTCTGTGCCTGCAAAACACTGTCCCTATGCCTCCAGACACATTTCTCCTCCGTGCCTGCAAAACCCTGCTGATTACCATACCCTAATGTGACAATAGTAACACTGCTTACATTGTATGTGCCTAAATTCTTTCTTTGTGTGTTTAAAATGTCCACTTGTGTAATTGCATAAACTATTATGTCCCCCTGTGCACTTTAATAAAAGGTTTAAGTGTCCCCTGTGTGCTGGGCAGATCTAACAGTAATGTAATGTAAAAACACATGACAAGTAAATGTAAAAATCTGTGGATACTCACTGTTCTGCAGTGTTGATTGCAGTCAGCCTGGATGTCACCTTCTTCTTGCTTCTCCTCTGCCCGGTCCCTGTTCCTCGGTGTCCTCCAGCGAATGACAGGCCTCATTACAGAGCTTATATTTATATTTATTTATAGCCGGAGGACACTGAGGAGTGCAGACCGTGCAGAGGTTAAGCAAGAAGAAGGTGACATCCAGGCCGATTTTAAAAGGGTTCATAAACCCTTAAAAAAATAGTAGTTTTGAAATCGCTAGAATTAAATCGAGCACAGTAAATTCAGCGTTTTAACATGAAAAAACTATGGCGATGTCCAGCGATTTCAAATGACTATTTTAAATCGACTTTAGTAAATCTAGCCCCAGGTCACTTCCGCACGCAAGGTGAGTAAGTGGCCTGACTTCATGTTACGCTAGGGTTACTATCGTTCCGTCCAAACCCATTACAGTGGAAATGGGCAGTGCTTCCCCTCTGCCCACTAAAGCGGGTGGGAGGAAGCATGCAAAGTGGCTCCCACACTGCTGCAAATCATATGGACCGCTGATCCGCACAAGAGAGAGTTAATGCAGGCTTATGGCAGCGTAAAGTGCCATAAAGCCCGCATGAGAGAGAGGAGTGACAGGGGGCGTGCACTCCCCTCTCTCTCTCACGCAGTGGCGGAAGTACCGGAGGCAATGGAAGCGCTCGCCTCCGGGCGATAGCAGGCCCGGCGACAGGGGGGGACTAGGGGGACACTTGTGACGGGCCTCGTGGTTCAGAGGGGCCCCAGCGGCAGCTCACTGTGTTTTTGTGGAGTGCCTAATCAAGTTCCAGAGGCTCCGTTGTGGAGCCTCTGTCAGTGGAACACGCAGGGGAGAGGTTTTGGCTGCCCAGCACTCCCCCTTGCAGAAGGTAAGGGAACAATAAATAAATAAATAAAAAACGGAGCAGCAACAGAGCAGACTGAACATCCGTCTGTGGCTACAGCTCCTTCACTGAGAGGAGCCTCTGACATCACAGGTCATGTGACTCCTGCAGTCACATGGTGTGAGGTGCTGGCCAGGCTGCAGGAGAGTCAGGTGAAGGCAGCAGGAGTCAGGTAAAGTAGCTGTACTAAGTGATGTGTGTAAGGGGAAAACATGTAATAAGATTAGCAGGGGATGTGTGAGGAGAGCTGACATGTAGAGGGTGTGAGGAGAGCTGACATGTAGGTGGTGGCATAAATATGAGAAAAGAGAAAATATAATTGTCAGTGGTTATATGCAAGTGTGGGTATGAAATGGTGCTGTGTCTTCTCCAGACTTAAAATATATTCCACATGTATTACAGGGGGGGTTTTTTAGGGG